>JAASGX010000964.1:0-11302 GCA_023334415.1 Phytopythium chamaehyphon | reverse complement strand
CGCATCCCATGTGAGCTCACCGCCGTTCATCGTGTGCGAAGACGCCGTGAACGGCAATCTGGCCGACTATTTGGCTGACCCTGCCAACAAACGTCTGATGTGGAGGATGATGTACCAAGCTGCGTTGGGTCTCGAGTACATCCACAACAAGCAAGTCGTACATGGTGACCTGAAGCTGAACAACATTTTGGTGGGAGCTGATGGATATGCAAAGCTCGCTGATTTTGGATTGAGCACGGTAAAGGCATCTTCTTCGACGCTGTCCAAAACGAACGCAGTCCAACCTGCCAGTCCGACATCTGGCGGCTTGCGCTGGCGAGCACCGGAGTGTCTGAAGAGCAAGCCCACATTTGCATCGGATGTGTACTCTCTTGCCATGTGCATTTTCGAAGCTGCTACTGGTGAGCCACCATTTATGTATCTATCTGACGACGATGTCCGCTACAATTTGAGCCGTGGCGAGATTCCTGATCAGCCCGCAGAGCTATCTGACGAAGCATGGAAGATGATAGTATCAATGACTAATGCTGACCGAAAGCTGCGCTGCTCGTTGAGTGATGTCATGGCCAAGCTGAACACGCTATCGAAAGCAGAAGAGTCTTCCCAAAAGCAACCCGACCCCATTTCTTGCAGCAACTGTTTCAAAGCTCTGCCCGAGTGCGCTTCCTCTTGCTGTTTCTGTGGTGTCCGTCTTGGTGGGGATGGCGATTCGTCCTTGCAAACTAAAACCTGTGTTATAGAGCAACAACCTCGATCGCACGATCAAACTAGCGACGCTTTAGAGAAGGAAATCAATGATGCAACCGATTGCAGTGACACTGACAAGCCGGATTCAAGTGGCAAAGACACTATCAAGACTCTTGTTGCTCTCTTGCGCTCGGGAAACGATAGTCAAAAGCTAGATGCAATCTGTACTTTGTCGAAGATGGCTGACGAAAATGAATTTGAACAAATTGCGATTGCATCTGCCGGTGGTATCGAGCCACTTGTCGATCTTGTTTGCTTCGGTAATGCCGACCAGAAGGAACAAGCAGCTCGTGCTCTGCACGAGCTGGCATATAAGAACGACGCAAACACGGTCAGAATCGCAGCGGTGGGCGCGATTCCTCCCCTAATTGACCTTATTTCTAGGGGCGATGACAGCCAAAAAGTGGTGGGTACTGCTACTCTATCAGCTTTGGCTTCGAACAATCTTGAAAATCGAATCTCAATCGCAGGCTCGGGTGGGATTGATCCCCTCGTGAAGCTTGTTTGTTCTGGCAACGACGGTCAAAAAGAGGAGGCAGCCAAATGCCTTTGTATGCTGGCAATGAACTACAAGAACAAAGAAATGATCGCTTCGGCAGGCGGTATTGACCCTCTGATCAAACTTGTTGAATCCGGTAATGACGATCAGAAAGAAAATGCAGCTGGTGCCTTATCAGAATTGGCAAGCAACGATGCGAACAAAGTAACGATCGCATCTAAAGGAGCTATTAAGCCTCTCGTTGTACTCGTTAAATCCGGCAGCACCAGTCAGAAGATTCAAGCAGCCTCGGCACTTCAAAACTTAGCCTGCAGAAGCGATGCCAACAAAGTATCCATCGCATCTGAAGGCGGAATTGATCCTCTTGTTGAACTTGTTCGCTCTGGTAACGCCTTGGAGAAAGAATACGCAGCTGAAGCTCTTCAAAGTCTTGCTGTGAATGACGCTAATGCAGTGACAATTGCTGCTGCTGGAGGTATTACGCTCTTCATCGAACTGCTGAGTTCCGGTAACGACAACCAAAAAGAAAATGCTGTTGGTGCTCTTCGGAACCTGGCTTATAACTACAAAAACAAAGCGACAATAGCAACGTCAGGAGGCATTCCGGGGATCATCGAGCTGGTCCGGTCAGGTAACGATGGCCAAAAGCTGGAGGCAGCAGGTGCACTACGAAATTTGTCAACGTACACTGATAATATCGTGAAAATTACATCCGCCGGCGGTATCTCACCCCTTATCAACCTTGCTCGCTCCGGTGACGACAGTCAGAAAGAGCAATCAGCCGGTGCGCTCCGGAATTTGGCTGACACTGACTCGGTCAGAGTTGCGATTGCATTCGAAGGAGGTGTTCCACCGCTCGTTGAGCTAATCCGCTCCGGAAACAATAACCAAAAGAACGAAGCCGTTGCTGCTATTCACAAGATGGCCTATTACTCCTCCACAGAAATCTCAGAGGCAGGTGGTATCGAAGTCCTCATCGAGCTGGTTCGCAATGGAGACAATTTCCAGAAGCACCAAGCCGCTGGCGCACTCAACAATATGACCAGTAAAACTGCAAGCAGACCAGCGATTGTGTCCGCGGGTGGCATCGAGGCTCTCGTTCAGCTGCTCCGCAAGGGCACCGACGACCAGAAGCTGCAGGCGAAGTTTGCTCTGAAATCCCTGGCGGAGGACCCGACCGTCAAGAAAATGATCACCAAAGCGAAAAACGAGGGCAAGACCAAGAAGCTCTTCGGCCTGCTTTCCTTCTAGGAGTAGAGAGCTATGAATCAACCACACCACGCGATGAAAAGTGCGCAAAATGCTAGCAGACAATTCTGGCAATCGTAGCTTTCGTGCACTCGGAGATAATTCCGTCGGGCATCGATCACCACCGATCGAGCAGCAAAGCTTCTAGCTCCGCTCACATCTCCATCTAATGGCCAAATCCACCTCCATCCACCTCCTTCCCGCACTTTTTTTCATTTTCACCACCCTCACCTCCCCCATGCTCTGCTCGTTTCAACGACCATCACTCCCCTTTCGCATTTTCCCCACCATAATGGTCTCACAATCGCATCGTCTCCTCGTCGCTCCAAGGTGTCGAGCCATGCAGCAGCGCAAGCTGGCGGAGGCGCAGGAGCTGCAGCGGCAGGCGGACAAGCTGCTGGCCAAGCGCTCGCTCTTCCGCGCGACGCCCGACTTCCTGAGCGCCGCGCCGCTGCTCGAGCGCGCGGGCGAGGCCTTCCGCGCCGCCGGCGACCTGGAGGCGGCCAAGCGCGCGCTGTCGCAGGCCGCGGGCGCGCAGCAGAAGAACCAGTCGAGCTTCCGGGCGGCGCAGGCGTTCGAGGGCGTGGCGCGCGTGGCTTCGCAGCAGCTCAAGCTCGAGAACGGCTCAAGTGCTCGCCTTAATGAGGTGATCAGGGCCTACGAGGCCGCCAGTGGGCAGTATGGAGACATGGGCGAGCTGGGGAAGGCGGCGGACGCGCTGATCAAGGCCGCGGCTGTGAGCGAGGAGACGAGCGGAGGGGAGAAGCAGGCCAAGGAGCTGTATCTGAGGGCCTGCGGGCTGCTGGAGGCGCAGGACAAGCCGCATTTTGCCGTCGACGCGTTTAGGAAGACGCTCGCGTTCATGGCCAAGCGCGGGCAGTTTAAGGACGCGATCGAGCTGCTGGACCGCATGATCGAGATCTTCAGGCAGCTGGAGCAGGCTGCCAATGTTCACAAGTGCTTCCTGAGCCAGACGGTGCTGCAGCTCGCGCTGGGCGACGTCGCGGCGGCAGACCAGAAGTACATGGCTCACCTGCAGGACGACGCGTACCTGGCATCCGACGAGTGCGCGGCTGAGGAGGACCTGGTCAGAGGCTTCAAGATGGGCGACGATGCGCTCGTGCAGGCCACGATCCGCAAGAGCACCTTCAGCTTTCTCGACAACCAGGTCGGCCGCGTCTCCCGCCAGCTCTCGGTCTACGGCGGAGCAGCGGCGGCTCCCAGCGCGAGGACGGCTAGCGGGAGCAACAACAGGACTGGAAGCCGAACGGGATCGTCCAATTCGCGAAACCCATTTGCTCCAGCCGACCCCAAGCCGTCGAGGAATCCGTTCGCTCCGACTGAGGACTCGAAGCCGGCACGGAACCCATTCGCTCCTGAGAACCGAGCTCGCCCTGCCCCAGCGCCGGTAAGGGCCCCTGCTGCTAGTGTCGCTGCTCCTGTGGCTGTGGCTGCTGCGTCCCTCGCAGCTGCGGCTCCACCCCCGGCTCCGGTATCAGCCCCTGCTCCGGTTCCAGTTCCTGCTCCTGCCCCTGTCGAAGCCATTGGCACGGACTACACCGCCGCAACTGATGATGTGGACGAAATCTCAACTGGCATGGGCAACATGGACGTGCGAGCCACGTCGACGGACTTTGACTTTGACTCGCTCGAGTTCGCCATGCCGGACGCTGATGAGCTCGAGTTCAAGATGCCGGAGGACAATTCGTACGAGTTCGAGGCACCAACGAGCCAGGCACCGGCTCCAGCGGCGGTACCTGCACCAACTCCAGCTGCTCCGGTTGCTCACCAGCCACCGGCAGTGAACGAAGACGACTTTTTCGACCTGACTTAGATGTCGGTCGAAACGGAACTGCTGTGTGTCTAATGCATAGAGGAATCACTGCCAAAAAATCAAACTGAAGCTGCTTTCAACATTGCGGATGGATCCTAAGTAAACTTGTTGTGCATCTATGACAGCTGCCGCACGAGCTCGATGTCTTCCCGACGACTCTCAGCCTGTTTTCGTTCCGCCAGCGGGACGCGGCTGGACATTGTTCCTGGCGGTCGGGAATCTCCAGCACTCGCACTTGCACGCTTGACTGCAACTTTTTCTGTCCCACTTCCACTGGATGCTGCCGAGGAAGTCGACGCACGTCTCCCTGGTCGAGTCTGGGATTGTACAAGACCGACGTTGCCCACACCGCTGACAATGTACGGCTTTTTCTGGTGCTCTTGATCCAAACGCAGCTCCTTTTCGCGCTGTGCACGGTCCTGAACTGCGATGAGGTCGGCAAACACGATCGATTTGCCGACCGAAATGGCGCTGGCATCTGCTGGAGCACCGTCTAAAGCACGATACCGCGGCCACACTGGATCCACTCGGCGCTCGCTGCGAATGCTGTGCGCAAATGTGTCAGCATGAGCTCCATTGATATCGCCAGTCTCGTTTGTCGCGCGGAAGTGCCGGCGCTGCTCATTGACGATGCCCGCGACCACAGTCTTGGCTGGATCACTACAGCTTGCTCCAAGAATGTCGCTTGTGGCCAACGCAAAGCTCGGCTTGTTCCGAAACGGATGTTGTGGAGCTGGTCTAGAGAGAGGATCGTCTTCAACCGTGATGCCGTTGACCGTGTACACGGGATTCAGAACGTTACTGTCAAAGAAAAACACATGTGAGCTTCTATCGCACAAACGGAAACGTGCTTGCAGTCAAGAAGCAGGACCGCACGTGACTCGGCTGGACTTGAAATCGACGTCGGTAATATCTCGCGCGTCTAAAATGTCGCGAGGAGGATTCTCTCGCAACCCTCGTTTGTGCCGTGGCAACCATCCGGACTGAGCACCTGGCAAGTCGTCCTATCCAAAGGCGCACATTAGCGGCGAATCCAGTGCCCAACACAAAGGGTATACCAAATCATACCAGCTTCATAGGATCGCGAGGAACGGCGACTTCACGGTGTTTGGTCTTGGTCCCTTCAATATCGCTGACGTTATAGCTATCACGCATAAACTTTGGGATGACCTATTGAAGACAACAACAAAGGCGTTGAGAACCAATGCGTAGTTCCATGCGAACATGAAATCTCATACCGGAGGAGCGGGGTTAAAAGATGGGAGTCTGTACTCCGGAGCAAGCGGGTTCACGACACGATCGGTACGAAATCCATGGGGCTGCGGACAGGAACCCTCGATCGGGAGCTGCTTGTAGGCGTCATCATTGCCCACGCGCCGAGAAGTCGGGTGAAGCTGCTTACTTGTGGAGCCCTTGATATCGTTTGGCTCATAGAAGTGGGGCTTGTGCGTAAAAGCATACGCGTGAAGCAGCGGTCGAGCACCAGCAATGTCCGACACATCGTTTGTAGCGCGCAGTGGACTTTTATGGGCTCTCCCCTGCGTCATAAACTGCTCAAGGCGCTCGCGCTGCTGAGGCACATCCATCATCCTTGCTCTCAAGAGCTGGAATGTGCTCGCCTTGATCCCCTAAATTTACTACCCAATTTGAGGAACCTGGTTTGTTCCTATTGATAGCTGATTAGTGTTGCAGTAACTCAGTCGCCTGTGCACAATGCAGCCGCGCTTCAACTGCTAGGTCAGCAAACAAAGAGCGGAATTGATCTTCGTCACTGGCCGGGAACAACACATTGTGAGCTGAAGCTGCTGGCTTCGCTTTTGACTCTGTAGTACGCGGAAGTACCGTCGCAAGACCAGCCGCAAACCGCCGTAGTGATGTCAAACCATGACCAGCAACAATGTCCCACGCTGAGTAAAATGACTGCGACTCCATACGCTCCAGCTGAATGCGGAATGGAGACTTGCGGCTTGGGTCCGAGCTTGCAGGGCCTGCGAGCACCCGCAGTCGCTCCATATCTCCACTGATACGGTCCAAGAAGCGAGAGCCAAAAGCCGACTGGAGCCGTGGGCTGTGGGCTTCCACCAGATCGACGGCATACGTGCGACTGAGGGCAGCAAACTGAAGCGGCAATGTTGGGGGCGCATTCGTCGTGTCAAGAACGACGTCATCGTTTGTGATGTGGGCATCATTGGCGTAGAATGCCTCTGGGCCCGCGAGCTGAGCCACCGAATACACCACTCGAAGGATGAAGCACGTGATGCTAAACTCAGCGCGGCCCTGACTTGCTGGCAACATCTCGGCGTATAGGCGCCGACTTGACAGGTTGAGCGACCGAATGTAGTTGATCAGCGCTGGCTCGCGCGCCCACTTGAATCCGCCGAATACAGACATGTTATCTCCAAACGTAAACGTTGGCTCGGTATTGAAAATCCCGGTACCGCCTTCGAAAGCAACGCCAGTCTTGTCCATCAGAGCTCGTGCGCTGTCAGCTAATAGTCGGCGTGCCTCGCGGCTTGGAAGCATCGGGAACGCATCGAGATCATCTCGAACGTGCTGCATGAGCGTCAGCATGTCAGCAACAGTTAGCAGGACCAGCCAGAAGATGTCCGATGGGTAGATGGTCGAGCTGAGCTGCGTCGTTCCGGCGTAGAGCTCGGTCACAGCTTCGCGTCGAATAAGCAGCCACTGTGTTACTTCCAGCAACGACCAAGGGCAGCGAACATTGAAGACCGGACAACGGCCATGTGTACGAATCCAGCGCTCTTGGCCTCGCAGAAAAGTCGTCACGCTGCATAGAGAGCTCAGATACCCTGCGTCAACGCGGACGCCGTTGACGACAATGGCACCTTTGATCTCGTCTAGGGCACGCTTCATTACGTCCGACAGTTGCTGCGCCGGTCGCCAAACTCGATAGAATGGCCGCTCAACGGTTGGGTTCGAGCTTAGAATGTGAAGTGCAATCTTCTGCGCGAGCGACGACGGGGACAGCGGTTCTGTGCCTGCAACAATCTCCACGGCCGACTCCGTTACGTTGCTGCTGCAGCTGAGCAGCTTTCGCGTCCAAGCGGGGTCGAGCACATTGAGAAACTTGGTGAGGTACGAGAATGTGCGTTCCAGGGAATGTTCGAATGGCAGCAATGGGAGTGCAACAAGGTGGAAGCTTGAAACATCAGTAGACCCGTCGATCAGAGAAGCCGGAAGGTTCAAGCGAACGTCGATGGCACGGTAGTGCGAGTCATGAAGACTAGAGCCGGCGTCTTGGCTGCTGGGCGGTCGGGAAGCCGCCGTGGGGTCGGTCGACAAGTCGAATGCGAGCGAGTACGTCCAGCTCCGCCGCATGCGAGACGACAGGAGCTCAAGCGCCGACGACACCGACACGCGCGCAAACTCGGCCACAATCCCGGTAGTGACCGGTTCTCTCGCGTCGCCAAAGCCCGCGAACGCGAGCCCCATGACCTGCGCCGTCTGCTCAAATGAGAGCCCCATGGCCAGCAGTTTCTGCGCTCGCGCCAGCTCCCCAGGGCTCTTGACGTAGTTGACGAACTTGTCTCCACCGCCTCGCCCAGCCTCCGTCACCACAAGGCGAACAGCAGCTCTCTGCTTGCTGTAGCTGGTCGCCTCCAAGTCCTCCTCCTGGTCAACCTGCTGCTCTCCGTCGGTCCCAAAGTCCTCCCTGCCTCCTTGTCTCTGCTGTCTCCGCTTCCTCCCAGCAAGCATCGTCTCCTCACTGTCCATGGACCGCTCGTCCACCAGGTTCACCAGGCTGTCCAGCAGCTGCGTCACAATCTCGGCCGTGCCAATCTGCCTAACCAGCAGCGGCGTCCACTCCCTGCTCATCACCAGTCCTCCCTCATGGGCTTCCACCGCAGGCGTCTCAACAGCAGCTGGAGCACTTGCAGCTACAGCAGCAGCAACATTCTCAACTTCTGGAGCAGCCTGAACGTCCCCGAAGAACGTGAGCAGCTCTCTCGCAGCCCCAGTAACAGCAGAAAGCTCCACGGCCCCCGCGTCGCCCTTCCCGTCCCTCAGCGCTGGGAAAATCGCGGCCGCGCCGGCGTCCGCAGCCGCACGCAGCGACCCGTCGGCCTTGGCGCGCGCCACGAGCGCCGCGTACGCTCCGAAGCGCGCCGGGTGCTGCGCGCGCGCGTGCAAACGGATGTTGTCGGCGCGCAGCGGCGGTGCCCAGGAGGCCACGGCGCGCGGCCTGGCGCGTCTTGCGCTAGTCGAACTCGAATTGGAGGGCGCCTGGGCGTCCGGTTGGGCGTCGAGGGGCGGCGGCTCGCGGCCGAAGGCGGCGCAGAAGGCGCAGCGGACCTTGAGCACCTCGCGGGTCGAGGCGTCGAGCGCGCTCGGGCGCAGGCCGAGCTCGAGCGCGTACTTGGCGCGGAAGGAGCGCTTGCGGTCGGCCGGCATGAGGCTCGGAGGGGAAAGAGCCTGGAGGAGAGAGGAGATGATAGTGAGGGGGAGCCTAGGAGGGGGAGGAAGGTAGGCGGAAGGGACTGAACGAGGTGGACCACATGAGGTAATGGGGTTGTAGTGGGGATGGCTACGCTTTAGCCTTAGATGACGATCATTGGGAAAGTGGATTGCTGGTTGACAGGGTGCTCGTCTTCTTGGAGCTCGAAGTAGAATGGTTGAGGTTGTGTTCTCTCAAGACTCGATTGGATTGGTTAGGATATCGTGCAATATTCAACTAATGCAGCACACTGACCTAAGGGCTGCCATGCTAATTAGTAATGGAGGATTGCGTCTGCCTTCTACTATTGCAGGCCAGTGGCTTCGCTCTTTCAGTTCTTGTCAAAAAGTTGCGGAATGCGGCTGAGGACGGCTTATGTGGCGGTGCTTCGACGACTGAGGCCAGTGGTACTAGGGAGATAAAGAGCGTGAGTACGTGCTTAGGACTAGACATCGAAGGTAATTCGTGGGAAATGAGAGAATTGAGCACGATGGCCAACAAAAGGATTTGTCGGCGTTGCCATGAAAATAAACGCAGCAATTGATTCTCTTGCTGATGTGTCGGACGTAGTTTATAATCAAAGTATATAATCGGAAAACCCTAGGAGCCTGTTGCTTGGAGCATCCATGCAAGAGCAAATTGAGCTGGACAGCATTTCCGATTAGGAAGTTTGGTCGCTGAGCAATACCTAGAATGGGAAGCAACGTTGAAGCTTGCTTTTGATTACATTCTTCGTCTTGACCTTCTCGACTAACTTGTCTGCAGACGGGGTGTTGGCCAAAAGAGCAAGTGCACGGTCGGCCGCTTGTTTTTGATCTACGCTCCCGCTGCGGCTGAGCTCAGTAAGTGGCAGAATGCCTTGTCCAGATACAATTGCTGCTTGGTTGGCCACATTTTCGACAGCCAGGTTACCTAAAACAACGGCCGCACTCTCTTTTTGATTATCGTTTCCAGTCCGAATGAGCTCAATGAGAGCAGGTATGCCTTTCGCCGATGCGATCGTGACCTTGTTGACAGCATTGAAAGAAAGATTTCTGAGAGCACCAACTGCGTTTTCTTTTTGAGTGTCATTGCCCGTGCGGAGTAGCTCGATGAGAGGCGGAATTCCACCCGCAGATGCGATCGCCACTTCGTTATCGTTATTACTAGCCAAACTCCAAAGTACACCAGCTGCGTAATATTTGTTAATATCGTTTCCCGTGCGGAGTAGTTCGATGAGTGCTGAAATTCCACCTGCAGATGCAATCGCCACTTGGTTATCAAGATTAATAGCCAAGCTCCAGAGCGCACTAGATGCGTTCTCTTTTTGGATGTCGTTTCCGGTTCGGAGGAGTTCAATGAGAGGCGAAATGCCATCTGCAGCTGCGATCGCCACTTTGTTGTCAGCATTGATAGCCAGACTCCAGAGCACATTAGCTGCTTTCTCTTTATGAACATCGTTTCCTGTCCGGAGAAGCTCGATGAGAGGCGGGATGCCTCCTGCAGCTGCGACAGCTGCTTTTATATCAACATTTACAGCTAAATTCCAGAGTGCTGCTGTTGCGTTTGTCTTTTGAGTGTCGTTTCCTGTGCGAAGTAGCTCAACAAGAGGTGGAATGCCACCAGCAGATGTGACTGCAATTCGATTGGGGTCATCAGTCTGAGTTAAGCGTACTACGGCATTTGCTGCATCGGCTTTCTGTTTGGCAGTTCCTTCACGCAAGGTAATGACGATAAGTGAAATATCATCACTCGCGAATGGACTTTCCACCTGTTCACTGATAGCATCGATTTGCTTCACTCCATTACTCTCGGTAGCTGACCTATGTCGAATCTCGATAGCTGAATTCTGTGTACCAGCATCCAAGCGATAGCCACAGAAACAGCAAGCATTCGCTGACTCCGGCAACTCCGGTAATGCTTTAAAGCAATTGCTACAGGACAAAACATCAGATTTTGCCCACGCAGTTTCTTCCTTACCCGCCAATTCTTTCAGCTTTACAATAGCACCATGCAACGAACAACGCTTCTTCCGGTCAGCATATGTCATCGATTTGATCAACTCCCACACGTCGTCAGACACATCATCCGGCTTGTCTGGGATCTCACCTCGACTCAAGTTGTATCGAACGTCATCATCCGAGAGATGCATGAACGGTGGCTCACCAGTAGCAGCTTCGAAAATGCACATGGCAAGTGAATACACATCCGATGCAAATGTGGGCTTGCTCTTCAGACACTCCGGTGCTCGCCAGCGCAAGCCGCCAGATGTCGGACTGGCAGGTTGGACTGCGTTCGTTTTGGACAGCGTCGAAGAAGATGTCTTTACCGTGCTCAATCCAAAATCAGCGAGCTTTGCATATCCATCAGCTCCCACCAAAATGTTGTTCAGCTTCAGGTCACCATGTACGACTTGCTTGTTGTGAATGTACTCGAGACCCAACGCAGCTTGGTACATCATCCTCCACATCAGACGTTTGTTGGCAGGGTCAGCCAAATAGTCGGCCAGATTGCCGTTCACGGCGTCTTCGCACACGAT
>JAASGX010000963.1:0-11316 GCA_023334415.1 Phytopythium chamaehyphon | reverse complement strand
GATGAAGCGTGTGACGATTGGCGTGGAGCTGGCTGCTCAGCCGAGTGTTCTGTTCATGGATGAGCCAACGAGTGGTCTGGATGCGCGTTCTGCCAAGCTGATTATGAACGGTGTTCGCAAGATCGCCAACACGGGACGCACAGTAATTTGCACGATTCACCAGCCCAGTACCGAGGTGTTTGATTTGTTTGACTCGCTACTTCTGCTCCGCCGTGGTGGTCGCATGGTTTACTTTGGTGAGCTAGGTCGCGAATCCCACAAACTTATCGAGTACTTCCAGTCCCTGCCCGACGTTAGACCCATCAAGCCTGGTTACAATCCTGCGACGTGGATGCTTGAGTGCATTGGTGCTGGTGTCGGCAACGCTACGCAGCACGACTTTGCGGACTACTTTGACACGAGCGAACTGAAGGCTATTATGGACGAGGATCTGGACCAGGATGGTGTGCTTCATCCTTCGTCGACTTTGCCTGAGCTTCGTTTCGGCAACAAGCGTGCATCCCGCGATATGGTTCAGCTGAATCTGCTATGCCAGCGCTTCTTCAAGATGTACTGGCGCACGCCGACGTACAACTTGACTCGCCTGTTTGTCAGTGTTCTTCTCGGCGTTGTCTTCGCGATCATCTACCAAGGCACGGACTACACGACATACGCTGGTGCAAACGCTGGTGTCGGTCTGGTATTTGTGAGCACGCTCTTCCTGGGTCTCATCGGTTTCAACAGTGTCATGCCCGTTGTTGCTGACGAACGCACAGCTTACTACCGCGAGCGAGCTTCGCAGACGTACAATGCGCTCTGGTACTTCGTTGCTGGTACAGTCGCCGAGATCCCGTACGTGTTTGCTTCGTCGATGTTGTTCTGCATCATCTACTACCCGAGCGTCGGCTTCACGGGCTACGAGACGTTCTTCTACTACTGGCTCATTGTCGGCTTGAACGCGCTGGTGTTCGTGTACCTCGGTCAGCTCATGGTGTACGCTCTTCCGAGTGTTGAGGTTGCGTCCACCATCGGAGCGCTTCTTGCCTCGATCTTCATGCTGTTCGCCGGCTTCAACCCGCCCACCGGCAACATCCCGACCGGTTACATCTGGGTGCACTACATCTCCCCGCCGTCGTACACGATCTCGACTCTGGTGTCGCTGATCTTCGCGGACTGCTCGGGCGACTCGAGCGCAATCAGCTGCCAGACGCTGAGCAACGCGCCGCCGACGATCGGCGAGGTGACCCTCAAGCAGTACGTCGAGGGCACGTTCTCCATGAAACACGACGACATTTGGCGCAACGTGGGGATCACGCTGGCACTCGTCGTCGTCTTCCGCGCCCTCGCGCTCTACGCGCTGCGCTACATCAACCACCTCAAGCGGTAAGGTGAAGGCAGGCGTCGACGCCAAGCCAAGCCACGAACTTTTCCAAATAGACGTATTCACATCCCACTGATTGTCGTTGCATGAACTCGTTGCTAGTGACCAAAGTCTCACCATTAGGAAAGCGTAATGGTGAGCCTCAACACCAGCAGAGACCAACGATCGATCCACATGGCAACGGATTTGATTTATTACTCCTAGCAATAGCACACAAAGCTCCTCAAGCAGCCAAGGCGAGGGCTGCGACTGCGACCGCGACGCTGGCGTAGCCGAGCGTCGACACGGAGGCCGCGCCCGTGTCGCCGCCACACGCGCTGATGAGTTCCTCGAGCGACGTGTGCAGGTTCATGCCGCCGTACTCGCAGTCGGGGAACTCGGACAGGATGCTCGACAGGTAGTCCATGCACTTGGACTCGCAGACCTCGGCCTGCGTCGCCGTCGACAGGTCCGTCGTGATGCTTGAGCACGACGAGTCGGCGTACACGAGCTGCGCGGACGTGCCGAGCGCCGAGATCTCGTCCGCCGTGCACTCGGCCGCGTTTGCGCCGGAGACGGCGGCGAGGGCCAGGGCGGCGACGGAGAAGAGCTTGGCGGGGCTGGCGAGCATGGCGAGAGCTTGGGCTTGGGTTGGGTCTTGGGCTTGGCAGGAAGCGAGCAAGTTTGCGAATGAGGCTTGGGGCGGACTGGCCTGGTCGCCACGCTGGACAATTGGCTACGGGTGGAGTTGGGTGCTGCTTACCACCACCAGCAAGCCTTGAAGCGGGAAAACACACGGAAAGTGTTTTCGCCGCGTACCACAAAGCAGGTTTAGTCAATTTGCTCGTGGCTCTATGCCGGTGGCATTTTGCTGTTCGCGTTCACATAGCAGGAGCGTGGGAGCAGGCCAGTTGGAGCGGGTCGATGCATCTGGTGCGCGAGGCATTTGGGTTCTCTCGGCGCGAGTATGGCGATGCAAGAGAGAAGCCGCCCAGGACCAGCGACGGTGGAGCATATGGAGCCGAGCATGCGGTGGTTGGGACTCCAACTTGGGAGATCACCTGGCGCCAACGGACGAGCAATAGCTGGTGTCATCGAGTTATCGATGGACGCGAGCGTCTGGAGATCAGATTGTCGGGCTCGCCAGCTGCGTCCACCAGAGTGCCACCAGCATCTGTGGGAGACGGATGGAGCGCAGATTCGTTCGCAATCGAGGTACAAGTGGATAGCGACGCTGTCGCCAAGCACAGGAGGAATGAAGTGGGTCCATTATGTGCGGAGAGGCTCGCTACACGTCACTAGACAAAGCTCGAGCTTCAAAAGCTCAACACAACTAGAGCTAGACACGCGGCCCAAAGGCTGAGTGTACCACGAGCTGCCACACTCTCACCGAAAGCCGAGAACGACCCCGATGAATCCTCGGAAGGCGAGGCGCTTTCGCTCCCGACTACTGAATCGCTGATCGTAGCACCGCAGGAAGTCACACCAATGCTGAGCGTGTCTCGGTAGTTGATGCCGTGAATCGAGCAGTCTGGCAGTTGAGAGACCTGCTCCGCCCAGTAGTTGACGCATTGAGAGTCCAAGCACCAAGCGAGTGTCCAGCTACCCCAGCTTGATCCGGACGCACTGGGGATGATGAATTCGGTGAAGTCAACACCGGCGCACTCGTCGTTGTCAATCAGTTTCGAAGTGATTTTTACGACCATGTCGAGCTCATCGGACGAGCAAGAAGACCCTGCCGGTGATGCAGTTGGCAACGCCGACTCATCGGAGGTCGATGCATCGGCCGAAAGCGAGCCGAAGACGTTTTCATACGTGCTGCATGCCCACACCAATGTCAGCTCGGAGCTTTCGGAGTAGTTTATGCCGCGATAAATGCAGTCTGGAAGCTCGTCTGCTAGGGCCCACATGGAGTAGATGCAGTCTGCTGCGGAGCAGAGAGACGACATCGACGTGAAATCGACCTCTGCACAGTCGGAGCTGCGCAGACTCTTCGCATTAATGCTGACAATCTCTTGGACTTGGTCTTCAGTGCAGTTCGCGCTAAATTCTTGGCCAATCGCCAATCCGACACCGAAGCCGAGTAGAAGGAGCACGAGTCGTGCTCCGATTTGGTTCATCTCGGATTGCTGGGTGTGTTGGTAAGCAGGCAAATTGGGAAATGAAGCGAGCCACTACTTCGTCCATGCTGCACAAAGGTCCTCGAAACCTATAGACAACAAAGTCACGACCTGACCGTGGATGTTTGCCTGGACATCAAGGGGGCCGTCAGAGCGCATTCCTGGATCCTAGCCGGCCTTAAAGGGTGCTCGTTTTAGCGTTGACGAGCGGAATTGCATCGTCGACCAGCAACTCGTCGGATGTGGGTGGAGAAACGAGGTAAAGCTGAACTGCACCTGCTCACATGGCTGCATGATGCAGCCACTTCAACATGCTGCTGTTCAATTGCACGAGTGCGTGACTGCACAGCAAGGTGAATGAAAGCATGTTCCGTACGTGTTATATCTATCTCTAAGCTAGAGTCACGTGAGATTGTGCCTGTCTAAGCTCGCGCCGCGAAAGCGACAGCCAGAACGACGCTGAGGCCCGAGACGTACCCAAATGACAAGGCGGTGGCGCTGCTGCGGAGACTGCTGCTGCTGCCACTTGCCGCATCAACGTTGCAAACCTTCAGAAGGGCCGAGACCGCCGAGCCAAGGTTGGACCCGCCATAGCTGCAGTCAGGGAATTGCGACGCGATCGTCGACAGGTAGTCGATGCACGATCCTTCACAGACAGCTTCCTTGTCGCCGGCCGACAAGTCCGTAATGAACGTGGAACACGAGGACTCCGAGTTCAGGAGCTCTAAGGCGGTCGTGAGTTGGTCGACCTGGTCCGAAGTGCATTCCGAGTCCGTGACGCTGCTGTCGGTGCCGCAGAGTTCCATCAGGGCCTCGAGGGAAGTGCGCAGGTTCGTGCCGCTGTACTCGCAGTCCGGGAACTCGGAGATGATAGTCGACAGGTAATCCATGCACGTGGACTCGCACACTTCGTCTTGGGTCGCGGTCGTGAGATCGGTGGTGATGGTCGCGCACGACGGATCTGCGTACACCAGCTGCGCGGCCGAGGTGAGCGCGGTGACCTCGTCCGACGTGCACTCCGCAGCGTGAGCGCCAGAGATGGCGGCGAGGGCGAAAGCGGCGATGGCGAAGAGCTTGGTAGCGCTGGCAAACATGGAGAGTCGAGTGCTTGACTTGGAGTTGGTCTTCGGCGAGGAAGTTTGGGAATGAGAATCCGACGAGCGGTCCGACCGGGTTGCCGTTCACTGGCCAGGCATGCTCTCCCTTGGTTGTCACCTCAGTTGTAGTGATTCACCCGAGGATGTGCCTTTGAAGGGCAGAACAGGTGGAGTTAGGAGTTGCTGATTAATCATTACACGAAGTCACATTTGCATTTAGCAATGCGAGCTTTGCCTGCATATTGCATTGCATCGCACCAACTGCATCCAGTACTTGCACAGGTGGCGAGGACAGAGGCGAGCCGAGCTGATACATTACGCGGACACGCCCCCGATCGGCTCGACCGGTCTCTGGGCGTTATCAACTTCCACTCCGCTCCCGATTCCACCCCCGGAGATGCGCTCTGGCCTGGCACGAGAGTGAGACGCTTTGCTCCATGCGGCATGCGTTTCTTCGCCTCGACAACGTTGGCCGGTTCTGCGTCATTACCTTTGCAGTAGCCGCAAGCTGTTGCAGCAGCAATGGTTGGTGCGCTGCCAGAGGTACCGGCATAAATCGCTTTTCAAACTGGAGTAGGAACCAACGATCAAACCTCACGTTAAGTTGATGGGCAACATCAAATCCATTCAATTGCTCTGTAGGAAAATGCAATGACTCAAGCAACACATTAAGCAGCGACTGCCATGGCCGCCACCGCGACAGCGACGCTGGCGCCCGACACGTAGCCGAGAGTCGAGGCAGGGGCGCTGCTGGCGTCAGTGCCGCACATCTCGAGGATGGCGCTGAGAGACTGGTACAGGTTGGTTCCGCTATACTCGCAATCGGGGAATTCGTTGACAATGGTCGCCAGGTAGTCCATGCACGAGGACTCGCACACCTCCTCCTGGGTCGCGGTCGTCAGGTCCGTCGTGATGGTGGCGCACGCCGAGTTCTCGTACACGAGCTGAGCAGCGGAAGCGACCTGCTCGAACTCAGAGTCCGAGCATTCGGCGGCGTGCACAGCGGAGGTGGCAGCGAGGGTGAGGGTGGCGACAGTGAACAGCTTGGCGAGCATCGCGCCTTGGCTTGGGGGATGGAAGCTGGGCTTGGGTGGGGAGCTTGAGCGATATCAAGAAGATTGGGAAATGAGCCTCCTATGATCCTGCAGGGCTCTGCGTGCGTGACGACTGAGACGCCTCCCGGCCGGGAGTGCCGCTGAAGATTAGCCTACAGCGCACCCAGTTTAGGCGAAGCAGACAGGATGCTGGACTACACTATCCAGCATGCGCGGGCGCAGCACAAACGAGCATGTGTGACGTTGCGATATCTGATGTGGGGCATCCTCCCGATGCATAGTTTCACCGTTCGAGCTCGTTTGCCCACTTGCCAGTTCTCTACACAATTTCCATCTGCTGCGCCTGACCTTCATGACCAGCATGAAGTGCTCTCTAAGGTTTGATGTGATGCTTGACGATGAAACAAACTACAATGCACACATCGTGGAAGTGAAGGACCTTGGATCTTTGAGATGGATCAACGGGATAGTTGGAGATTGTTAGCCCGAACGTTTTGGGCATGGTGCACCTCTGACATAGTGAAACTGAGCAAAGCGAGGTCGCTTTGACGGGAGTCCCGAAACTACAGCACCAGACAAAAGCTCGAGCAACGACTGCCCATCAAAATCAACGGCACGATCGTGTTAGATACATACTTGGACTGACTGATAAACAAACACGAAGGCGCTCTGCGTGCGCTTCGCAACGCTGTACCCGTCCAGGGGGTTGGTTGGTCTCCTCTTGGTCTACATATCTACACTCCATACGCACCAGCGACGTCTGCCCGTCCGGCTTATAGCTCCACCTCGGGGTCTTGTGTGATCTGGTTCAGCTTCTGGTACAGCACCTGAAGCTCGCGCGCCACCTCGTTCTTCTCGCGCGGGTCAGCAGTGGGCGACGCGTCCAGCTCGTGCTGGCGCTTCGTCAGCTCCAAAATCTGCTGGTACACGAGCACGATCATGGTTTTCGTCACGGGCTGCGCTTTGCTGCCTCCTGCTCCGCTCGCCGCAGACGACGCGTTGTGTTTGCTGTTGCCGTACGGGTTCGGGTTTTCGTCGTAGTCGTTCAAACTCTCGCAGAAGCTCATGTTCGGGTCCATGGTACTAGAGCCAACGGAGAAGCGGAAGCTGCCGACAGTCGACCGAAGGTCTTCAGGACGCAGTAGGTTGCTGAAGTCGTCGGCCAGCGCCTTGGAAACGGGCGAGCCGAGGTCGTCGTCGAACTCGTCTCCGTCGTCGTCTGTGTCGTGGACGGATGCGGCCGATGGTGCCGTGCGTCCTGCGTGGTTGCTGCTGATGTCAATTGGGCTTCCGGACCTGGAGGGGACCCGCAGGGGCTGCTGGCTGCGCTCCGATCGCGCATCAACATCGTTGACAACTTGTGCTGCGCCAGAGTACTGGCGCGAAGTGTTGCTGCGACCGCTTCGGTAGCTGCGTGTGGTGTCGTACTCGTCGCTGTCAACACTGCTGAGGTGAGACCGGTGCGACTTGGTGCGTCCGTAGCGGTCGGGTGCTGGTGCGGGTGCTGGTGCGGGAGCGGAAGCGGGAGCGTTGCCGTAGATCTGGTCGTATGCTGGTGGCTGCTCGAACTCCTCGACGCCCATGCGGCCTCCGCCGTATCCGCGCTCCTTGTGGCTGGAAGTCACGGACGTGGACGAGTACGGCGGGTACCTACCGTTGTCCACAGCCTGAACAGGCTGCTGTGGCGGTTGTTGTCTAGGCTGGCGCGTTGGCACGCTTTGGCCCGAGTACTGCGACGGGTTTCTCGTCACAGGGCCCGCGCGACCCATCTGCCGAGTGTGCATGGCGAGCATTTGCGGCGTGAGCGTGAGTCCGCCAGTGCTGTCATCAAAGTCCGAGGCGGACGATACCGTGTCGTCGCTCATCTGTGTATCCCGTCCTGGGTGGTGGCGTTGCGGTTGCTGCTGCTGCTGGTGTTGGGGCGGCAGCACGTCTGCCTTGGAGGCTGGCGAGTCGCCGTAGCCATGCATTGCTCGCTGCTGCTCCTGGTAGCGCTGGCGGAGCAGCTGTGCCTGGTAGTTCTGGTCGTTGGCGCGCATCTGCTGCTCCTCGAAGGCGTTCGGGCGTCTCGCGTTCGGGTCGCTCCCGTTGCTCGCCACTCGGTTGTATCTGTCTGGCGTCGGTGGCGGTTGCTGGCGCCGCGGAGGAGCGGCATACGGGTCGTCGTAGCCGCCGCTGTTCTGTCGGTAGATGCCGCGTGCGTTGTTGCTGCTGACGCTGCCGTTGGTGTATCCTCCTGGTCCTGCCCGCTGCTGCTGCTGCTGATGGCTCGGGTGGTGCTGGTGGCCGAACTCGTACTCTTCGCCGTAGCTGGAGCCCTCGGACTGGAGGAAGTCCTCTCCGGCCGACATGAAGCTCGTGCCCGTAGGCGTGGGGCCCCGCCGCGGGTTGTTGCGGCCCGAGTACTCGATGTTGACGCTGCGGGACGTCGGGTCTCTCCCAACGCTGCCGCTCTGCTGCGAGTAGGCGCTGGCGACACGCCGTCCGCTGGCGGGCGCCGTGGCGGCGCTGCTGGCGGCCGAGGGCGAGGGCGAGGGAACGTCCTTCTCGTACTGGCCGTAGGCGTAGCCGCCGGCGGTGCTGGGCGTGGCCCCGCTGCGCACGCTCATGAGGTCGTCGTCGTGCTCGGACTGGGACTGGGACTGGGACTGCAGCTGCGCCAGGTCGGTCTTGTCGGTCGACTTGGCGCACTTGGCGCACACGCGCACCTTGCGTACGCCCACCTTGGGCACGGAGACCTCCCAGACGTCGCTGCAGGAAGTGCAGACGACCTCGCCGCACTTGCGGCAGCGCGCCTTGCGCGTGAGCAGGCCGAACTTGACGGCGCAGATGTTGCAGCGCGAGCGCTGGGACTTTGGGACGAGCTCGAGGTCGCCGAGGAACCGCTGGGCGCCGAGCCTGCGCTTCTGCAGCTGCTTCTGCAGGTCGGCGACGCTCGAGAGGCGCTTCTTGGCGGCCACGAAGAAGAGCGCCGAGGGCAGGCGCAGGCTGCCCTTGAGGTTGATCTGCGCGCTGAAGATGACGTCGAGGTATCCGGGGCGCTCGGACTCGATGAAGACGTGGCCCGTGTGGTAGAAGGAGCCCCTGACGAGCCCGTACTCGTGCTGCAGGTCCGGGCAGCTGGGGAGCTTGATGGAGTGGTAGGAGCGCACCCAGCCCCTGCGTCCGCTGACGTCCACGAACGAGTTCTGGCACTCGATGACGAGGAAGTCCCTGTTCTTGATGAGCTTGGAGGGCATCTCGATGACGAACCAGCGCACCGTGATCTGGTGGCGGTGGTCGCTGTCCGCCAGCGAGGAGTCCCGCAGCGCGTACAGCAGCTGCGAGTCCATCATGTCGCCGTTGAAGAGCACGAAGTCGCGCACCTTGGCGTGCGAGGCCAGGTCGAAGAAGCCCGCGACCTCGTCCAGCGACGCCTGGATGGTCGTCGCGCCGCAGCCGTAGGTGATCGGGTCCCCCACGACCGTCTCCGGGTGCCGGGCCTCGCCCTTGTACATCTGCACGCCGCGGTGCATCCCCATCTCGCTCCAGCGCACGGGGCCGTCGTTGTTGCGCGTCGCGTCCACCAGCGCGCGCGTCGACTCGCGCGCCTTGGCCACCAGGTACTGCTCCTCCCTCTGCGACAGCGCGGGGCACTGGAAGAACCGCGGCGGCAGCGGCAGCGCCTTGGTCATCTCGACTAGAGTCCGAGCCTTCCTAGACTTCCTGCCCTTCCTGGCCTTCCCGCCTTCAGGACTAGTGTCGAAATGGAGCGGCCTGCCCCATCAAAATGGTCCGGGCTGGCAGCCGGGGGATCCCAAAATCTACGTACGCGACGGTCGCGTGTCGAGTTGTGGGGGGAGAGACGAGGCGACTGGGGATGTGATGCTGGGATTTGTATGGGGTACGCGGTCAGGAAGAGCGTGACAGCGTGCTGACTCTGATGCATACTGGGGACCAGTGAGCGGCAGGTGTTCAGCGCGCCTGGCAGACGGCGCGGGCGCAATACGTAACCCTGGGGTTACGCGGCGCGAAGCTCGCCAACTTGGCGGCCAAGTGCCCCACGCGTGACTTTGTCCATTACGGCCGCGTTACTCACCTTCCGCCCTCGTTTGTACCGTAGATTTTAGTCCCCTTGCAGCGCCTTGCCTTGCGAGTTGCGAGCCACATCCATCGTATCACTCGGTAGAGGACCGTGGCCGCCCGTGGGAAGCACGCCTCGCCTAGCCGAGCAGTGCCTGCCGAGCTCAATGATCATGTACAGTACATTGCAAGCGCTCGCTGGTTTTTCCAACCGTACGTCTACAGTAACTCACGCCGCGCACATCTTGCTGCGCTCTTGAGCCCGCGCCTGGCCTGCCTGCCCAGCTGCGGCAGGCCTCAACGAACAGTACCGTAGATTTCACATTGCGGCCGTCGAGCGGCCAAACCTCAGGCGGGCGTGAGCATTTCGACAACGATCTATGATAACTGCGTGCGTCAGCGCTCGGCTTTCGCTCGCCTGGTAAAGGCGGCAGCGCCAGCCGGCCGTGGCGAACCGATTTGGCCTGCCGAGTTTGTTGGGATTCGTCTTGGACGACTCGGAGAACGCAACGTGGCGACAGTGCGGTGGTCGCGCGCTCACTTGGAGAGAAAAACGCGGATCGACCGGACCAGACCAGCGCTGTTCGTATTGCACGAGCGCCGTCGTCGCCCCGACAAGCACAAGCACGCACGCCCAGCCTGGCGTCGCCAGCAGTTCATGGCGGCAAGTGCGTCTGACTGACGCGTTCCTTCAACAATCTACGGTACGCTGAAAGCGGTCGATGCGTTGTGCTGACGTGCAGTTGCTTCGCGCTGGATGTTGTTGCCATGTGACGATCAGATTTGTACTGTACAGTACAGTATGTACATCTTCACCGCCGCCACGCACGGCGCGTCACTTCAACTTGCAAGATACCATCCACTTCAACTCGGTCAAGTGGCTCCGCACTCCAAGCAGAACCTCTCGACGCCTAATGGAAGTGATTCGACTGTTTCAAATCGCAGTCGCGGGGTATTCAGTGTATGAAGAAGCTCGCCGACTCTCGCCTTCCTGGCCAGCAGTTTACGAATGCTAAAGCTGAATCGCCTTAGCTTTCTGCAAGGTCATGCAGCTCAACGAGGCGTGGGGACTCACGAAAGATGGAATTTGCAAGAAGGAGCCAGGTGGCTAGCTGTAGCGCTGCCAAATGAAGAAGGAGACGGCGATGACGGAGACAACGAAGACACCGGAGACGACCTCATATGCCGCTGCACATTGAGCAGGGAAGTCTTTTCACACGCCGATTCGGAATGCAGCAGTCGAAAATTCATCGCAAGTGAGTCGCAGGCTCCCAGCCATATTCGCATGTTGGTTCGACGACTTTCTTGGTTTTGCCCAGTTTTTTATATCGATTTGCTGTGAAGTTCTCTCAAGTTCTCTCAGTCGAGAACTTTCCGTGGAGAGAATACCTATCAGAGAAGATGCAGACCGTGGAGTTCTGGTGCGCGGTGTATGGAGCAGCACCGTGCTCCCCGTCAGCGTCAGGCTGCAACGGGACGCTGTTCGCAACAGCGTCCCGTTACACCTGGTAGCACTTTGTGGTCCTCCTGCGACCGAGGGAAGTGACTGTTTGAGCGACTCTGCTGTGAAGCAGATCGCCAGACCTTTCGAGACTCCTTGTCTGAGTGACAATGGAAGAGATCGAAGCGCAGAAGGGCTCGTT
>JAASGX010000962.1:0-11325 GCA_023334415.1 Phytopythium chamaehyphon | reverse complement strand
CTGATTGCTCAGTTTCCGAAGAGCTAGAGTCGCCGTCCGCTGATGCCCCAAATGTCTGCCAGTTGTCATCTCCACCAACAGAGCTTGCACTCCCTTGGTCTGGCGGAGACTGATCGTTAATAGGCTGGGCTAAGCCCTGGGCTGCAACCAAAGCCGCAGCCAAAACCACCACGCGAAGTCGCATGATAGCCACTCAATTTTACCACTGCTTGGATTTCTGGTGTTGACTGCTCGAGGACGTCAAATGCCGAATGGCAACGACTAGAACGGAAAGAAAGATCGCAAACGGATTCGCGAGGATGGATACCTGGATACACGATCCAAATGGGTGGACGTACGGCACGGGACTGGCCAGGCAGAAAAAATCTTTCTCGAGATGATGACTCCCATGCATCTACACTTTCATGCCTTCAGCAAAGATCGCACTGTCCACAAAGAGCTCTACATTCGAGGCATCATGGTGCCCCCAAAACCATTTCTGCCCATGTTGATATTTACTGCTATTGAATATTGTTGCTATTAGTGCAACAAGTGCAAAATGTTAGCATTGACGTCGAGCTTGTAATCGCCGCAAAGTCAACCCCAGTGATGCTGTCAAAGTTCTCGTCAAAAGTGGTGTATCGGATTGGCAATGCTCGTACTTTAAAACATCGTCAACATCTCTCCATGGACAAGAGCCCTCTTGTAGTTTTTTTATCAACGGCTTCGTTTATTCATCGGCGCGGTATCTGCCAATGCTCAAAGTTTGCATCGCGCTGGCAGCCGGTATTGATGCAATAGACAGATTGGTTGTTCGATGAACTTCGTCAACTCGCGTCGTGATGTAGTCGACCAAGAACGAAAGCGTTTCAAAGATCATGGGGGAATTAACTTAGTAATGGCGATATGAAAGCTCTAGCGCTTAGACAAGCAAGGATGTGACGAGGCCGTTGCCGTAAGACCGATCGATCTGCACGACGCCGTTGGCCACCAGCGAGTAAAGAGCGCGAATGACGGCGGCGCTGCTCGGAGGCTTGCCGTGCTCGAGCATGACGGCTGCGGCCTGCTGCTTGAGCTCGTTCACGCCAAGCTCGCCCGCGTGCTCGTAGAGCAAGTGCAGCAGCACTGCCTCCTCCCGCAGCGTCGGCGGGTTGGTGTCTCGAGCGGTCAGCAGCTGCACGTCCACCATGTGCTTCATCTTCTCCTTGAGCCGCTCGAGCTGCTGCTTGCGGGTCTCGACCGTCTCCTGCAGGTCGTCGCGCTCGTCCTTGAGCGCCGAGATCTCCTTCCGCAGCCCGGGCAGCTCGTGCTTGTGCTTGTCTAGCTGCTCGCTGCGCTCCTCAGCTTGCATGATCTCCTGCTGCAGCGCGTCCTTCTCGGCCCGCAGGGTAATGAGTTCGCCCTCGAGCTCTCTGGACCTCGCCGACTCGACCCTCGGCCGCTTGGGGCTGGCTCCTCCTCCCCCGTCGTCCTGCAGCGTTCTCCGGCGGCGCTTCCTCCTCAGCGACTCGATGGCGGCCTCAATGTCCCTCTTCTCCTCCACGCGGAGGGCCACGGCCTCTCTCAGCTCCCTGTTCCTGGCCTCGAGCTTGGCGGCCGCCTTCTTCCTACTCTGCTTGCTGCTTTGCTGTGGAACCTCGTCTTCTTCTTCCTCTGCACTGCTAATCTCCTCGTTATTCTCGTCTTCGTCTTCTTCTTCTTCTGTAGCTGTGCCCTCTTCGCCTTCGCTGTCTCGCTCGTCGTCCCGCAGCGCCTTGAGCTCGACCTCGAGCTCGGCCACTTTCTGCTCGCGCACCTGCATCTGCGCTTCCCACTCGCGCTCCTCGCGCTCGAGCTGCGACTCGACGCGCTCGTTGAGCGTCACCTCGTCCGCGGGCCTGCGCACGCGCTCTTCCAGCATTCGCACGGCGGCCGCAAGGCTCTCGTGCCTCCTCCTGAGCCTCTCGACCCGTCCTTCAGCCTCGCCATCTAGCAGTCCATACTGTTAATACAGGGGGGACAAAAATTCAAATTCAAATGAGAAAGGACATGGGAGGAAGTACCGAGGAGCTCCGTGGCGAGCCGCTGGAGCGCGTCCTGCCAGCTGCTCGCGCGCTGCGAGGCCGCGCTCTCCTTGGCCGAGTACGCGGCCGCCGACACGAGCGAGAAGAGCGAGCTGGCGCTGGAATTCGAGCTGGAAACGGAGGAATTGGCGCTGGAAATGGAGGTCGAAGGGGGCAGAAGAGCGCGCGGCGGGGCGTTGAGCGAGCTCGTGGCCGGCGTGGAGCGCAGCGGGAGCGAGCACGGAGCTGAGACGGGGAAGGTGACGGCTGCCAGCGCGCCGCCCGCGTCCTGGAGCTGCGCGGCGAGCGCGCGCAGCCGCCGCTGCTCGCGGTCCAGGAGCTCCATGTTGGTGTTGGGGGCTTTGAAGGGGTTTGCGCGGGAAATGGGAGTGACTTGGAGTTTGTATGGTGGGAGGTTGAGGTTTTTGGGTAATGATGAGGTTTTTTAAGATTTAGTGGGGGCATGGGCTGGTGTTGGGATTATCGTGGTAGATTTTTTTTTTTAGCATTGAGAGGAAAGATTGATGTAGCATCTTGTGCTGATCTATCCATGGGATCGCACGAGTGGCTAGTTGGGTTGCTATGCCTTCATCGCTGTCGGACTTTTGGGACTTGTAGAGATCAATCGTTATGAAGAAAACAATGTCGATGCGGGTTATGGTCACTTGCTAGTGCGAGTTGTGTTAGCCGTCATGCCGAACAGCGTATCCATATCCTGGCACGAGAAGCGGAACTGCTTTAGGGCGCGCAGCGCCATCATCACAATTTACCGTGTTCTTTGTGTTTCACGTCGAAGGATATATCATTGATGTGCAAACTGCTTTTTGTGCCAATCGACGGAGTAATGGTGGCGCAGGGGGCGGTTACGAGATGCTCATGGGCACAGGTTGGCGTTGTATGAAGGAAATGGCTGATTTTAGAGTCGCCACAGTGATGACTTTGGCGAGGGATATTTCCAACAACAGGACAAGGACCCAGCTGCAAAAAGATCGATATGAAGTGCTTTTCAGTCATTCATGTGTAGCAAATCATTCTACCTCAGTCAAATGGTGGCGTATAGCTTACGTGCGTCTGGAACGAAGCGTTGCGAGATCGTTGAGCAGCTTCTGGCGCTCTTGCTCTTCTTCTATCAGCTTCTGCAGCTCTGTCAACGACATTTCCTCCTCCTCAACAGTAACAAACTTGGTTCGAAGTTCTTTTTGGAGAGCCGTCTCGTGCCGAATTTCTCCCAGAGCGGTTGCAGCCCTCATACACCCCGTCTTTTGAAGTACATGAGCCTCCGATCCCTTGGCCAAGCGCAGTTCTCGCTCGCAGTTGTTGACCAGGTCCTTCAGTGTAGTGCAATGTTGCGTGTCGAGCTGCCCTTTGTCATTTGTGTAGAATGCCAGTACTTCCCTCAATGTAAGCAACCCAGCATCTACACTGAGCATATCTTTATTATTCCCATCCCAACTTGACCCCACAAGTGCCGAGACAGTCTGGCTCAGAAGATTCTCGTTCTTGGTAAGAATGTCGTCCAGGTCTTCACACATTTCTTCACATGCACGTTCAGTCATGAGCTCGATTGCATCTGCAAAATGCTGCAACGAGATGCGAATTTCCCTGATGCTGTATATCGTGTGCTGCATCTCGGGGCGGTTCAAGCACTGAGCACAGAATTTTGAATTTAATTTGTTCCGGGACAAATACTCCAATATGGTTTCGCCAAACTCTTCAAACTCAACTGGCCGTGTTGCCTCTTGCACGAATTTGATACAGCTATTGGTTCGCATGTAGATCTTGTTTTGGGAGTCGGTAATACAAGAAAACTGCACATATCGGATCGGTGAGATTTTGTAAAGTGGGCACCCGTAATAGCTGGAGCATCCAGAAACGTTCAGTTCCCCAGTCCAGGATGGGTACCCATTTACCCCAAACAATTGGGTATCATTTCTGCGCATAAGGTTGTCAGCGTGACAAAATCCCTCGCTTCCCATGCGTTCGAAGATGCTGGTCCTGTCACAATCAGCGTCTAGATCTATGTAGCGCTCAGAGATGGCAACGTTTGGCAGCAGTATGTCAAACATGTTGGTTGACAATTGCCTGGTGATTTCGACTTGAAAACTTGAATCCAAAAACACATCAAATGAGAGCCCCTTAATCATACTCAATTCAACGCTTGATCCATGTGCGGCTACTTTGCGAATGTCAAATCTCTCATTGGAGTTGCTATGAGTGTACTTGAAGTAGTCATCACGAATGAACTGACCCCCCTGGATTCCCTTGACCAACTTCACGATAGGCATCTCTGAGAGGTAGGTGCAAAAGCTGTCGAATGCCAGATCGAGGTGGGAGCCACGGCCAAGTGAATCCATCCAAATGTCAATGCAAAAATAACATCCACGATTAGGAGCAAATTGGAATTTGGTTTCAAGGCAACCGCACAACATATCCTCTATTTGATTGCAATCTTAGTGACTCGACAAGAAACATAAGTATATCACCACAGTTTTGTGTTCGTTCAACGTCGATTAGCAGGCTCTACATCAAGGAAAGGTTGTTGACCATTCAAAGGCCTCTCCTTATCTTACTCGGCATGGTGATGACCGTCCGAAAGCTTACTCGGCTTTTTCATGCTCCGCCTCACCTTCATCTTCGTCAAACTTTCGGGACTTGTCGACTGGGTAGATCCAGCGCTGGTACAAGTAGATGAAGAAGACGACATCGTCTCGGAAGCATGAGAGGCGGTGCATCGTGGGCATCGTGATGACAAACGCGAACAAGTCGTCGATGAATGTGTTGAGCGCTCGATAGATGAGGAACCGCCACTGTAGGTGCGCGACAGACTTGAGCTGGTAGTTGATAACAAGCTGCGGTGTCATCATGATGAATCCGAACGCGTACACGGCGCCAGTGAGCGAGCCAAGAGCCCACCCGTACCAGCTCGCGTGCTCCTTGAAGAGCAGCGAGTAGCCTGCGTATCCGACAAGCAGCGGGGCGAGCACATACATCATGTGCGAAGTTGCCATAGCATCGACGCGGGCGGTGAGCGTCAACCGGTCGTTCTTACCGCCAGCCTCTGCCTGCTTCCTCTTGTTCGCGCGCCACACTTTCGCGATCTTCCACACGAGCAACACGCAGCTGATACCAGACGGCACCGTCACGAGCAGCGTCGCCTCCTCGTGGATGAGGTAGAGCAAGATGATAGACTGGGACACGAACGAGACGACCATGGATCGCAGCGAGATGCCGACCATATCGTCGTTCTTGGCGCGCCAGTAGGCGATGTCGTTCTTGAAGGCGAGCCAGTCGAACAGAATGTGAAGCAGCGAGACCGTCATGGTGACGGCGAGCAGGTACGGGTTCGTGTCGGCCATCATGCCTCGCAGCGTGTCGATATCCTGGCGCGAGAAGCCGAGCTGCTCCTGGGATTGCAGCGCCATCTCCATGGTGAGCAGGATCTGCCAGCGCGCATACGACATGGGCTCGTACGAGATGCGCAGCGGCAGCGCGGAGACGGACCGGTTGAGCGGGACGAGCTTCTCGAGCGTGAGCCCCATATCGTCGAGGTACATAGATGGCACGTATCGCCACTCGTTCTTGGGCTTGCGGTTCTTGCGCGAGACCTGCACCTGGAAGTACTTGAGATTCTGGAAGACGAGTCCTGGCACCTGCTGCAGCGGGTATCTCTTGAAGTCGGTCACGAGGCGGATGGCCATGTGGGGTTTCCAGTAGGACACGACGTCGGCCGTGAGCGCCGGGTCCGGCGTTCCATCGTCGTCCTCGTCCATTGACAAGCTCTCAGCCTCCTTCTTGAGCCACTTTTCCACCAGGAAGGTCTCGTTCTTGGCGTTGCGGCGCGGCGCGAACGTCATGAGCGCGTGCGACTGGTGCACCGTGCGGTATTTGTCGTAGCTTGGCTCTCTCGGGTCGCTGGCGGCGCCCTCCATGGTCACGTGGACGTGCAGGAAGAGCGTTCCGTTGGTTCTAACAGCGCTCCACATGTCTTCAGCTCCGGCAACCCCCGCTTTATCAAGCTCTTGAAGGGCCGAAAGCGACACGTTGAGCTCCGTGAAGCGCTCGTTGCCCGCCCAGTCGAACGAGAGCCCGGCAAAGGTGTCGATGTGTAGCGCGCCGCCGTCAAAGTCTCGCTCGCCTTCCCAATTAGAGCGCGACGAGAGGAAGCACTCGGCCGTTAGTGGAGCGCCCTGGGGCCACAGCGGGTCGAGCGTGGGGCCGTCGAGCTCGAACGTCGGGAACATGATGGAGGCGAGTTGGGTGCCGACGAAAGTGACGTACACGGCCTGTAGGAGGGCGTAGGGAGCGCGGTAAGCGGGGATTCCAGCAATTAGGGGGCGGGGAAGACGGCTATACGTACGAAGACGGCCACCGAGACGCTCGTGAAGGTGATCCAGGACCATACGAAGCGCAGCGCGGACGCGATGGCCCCCATGGCGCCCATATCTGTCCGTCGCCACGTCGGCAATGCACCAACTTGGTTGTCTTTCCGGTTTTCGTCCAATCATATCTCATAAATGTGTGTCTGACCAATCCGAGAGCGTAGAGGGCGTCTATTTTTAACTTTGAGTCTGATTTACAGCCAATAGTAAACCGCAGGCGTGCCCGCCAGTCGTGACCAAGTGTCATTTGATCAATCGCTAGATAGATAACTCGAGGTGGTGGAGAGGAAGATGCTGCTGGGACGGAGGCTGCTGGCGGCGCCTGCGGCTCGTGAAGTTGCGACTCGCAAGGGCAAGCAGGTGCTGAGCCAGGCGCACGAGGCGGTGGACGCGGCGCTGCTGGCTCGCGCCGAGCAGGACGACCGCTTCTTCTGCTTGGCGATGGAGAACATCCCAGCTCAGTACTACTTCCCGACGGACGAGGAGGACAATTGGCGCCGCTCGGCCCCCAAAAAGTACCACAAGGTCGGTCTCAGCTAGCTGCATGAGCTATCTAACAGCTTGGCTATGGGTTGGTGACGGATTTTTTGTGCTTGATGCGGTTGATACATGCAGGACGTGCAGGCGCAGAGCGGTCAGGTGTCGAGCAAGAAGGCGGCCAAGCGCGCGACGTACGCGGCGGCTGGAGGCAAGAGCAACGAGGAGCGGCAGCTGGAGAGCGCGGCCGAGGAGAAGAAGCTCAAGGCCGCGGCGCCAGTGAACCCCAAGACGACGACGGCCGAGGGCCTGGACGGGCTCAAGGAGCGCCTGGCGGTCAAGATCCAGGCCATGCGCGAGCAGCGCAAGGCCGATGAGAAGACGGGCAAGAAGCGCCAGCGCACGAACGCCAACGCCAACGCCAAGCCGCTCATCAAGAAGCGCAAGACGGACAAGAAGGTTGAGGAGGCTGGTAGCAAGGTGGAGCAAAAGGCCAAGGAGGAGCAGCCCGAGGCGGTGAGCGCGTCGGGGATCTCGTACGGCAGTCTGCTGCTGAACGACGAGGACAAGCAGAAGAAGCCCGAGAAGAAGACCCGCAACGGGCAGGGCATCCGCGGCATCAAGAACCTGCTCAAGAAGGCCGAGCGCAACCAGCAGCGGCTCGAGGAGCTCAAGAAGACCGAGGAGGGCAAGGCCGTGGTTCAGCAGAAGGGCTGGGACAAGGCCATCAAGCAGGCCGCGGGCGAGGTCGTCATGGACGACCCCAAGCTGCTGCGCAACAAGCTCAAGAAGAAGGAGAAGCAGAAGGCCAAGAGCTCCAAGGAGTGGAAGCAGCGCACCACCAAGCTCGAGATGGACAAGAAGGAGCGCCAGAAGAAGCGCATGGCCAACGCGCGTGGCGCCAAGGCCAAGGACGCCAAGGACGACGATAAGAAGAAGCCCAAGGGCCCGGTGCGTCTCCGTATTTGCTGGCCAAACTGCTTCTAGTAGCTGAGGTTGACTGACTCACTTGTGGCTTTCAAAACTTGCATGGTAACAGCGCGCGGGCTTTGAGGGCAAGAAGGGCGAGGCGTTCCTCAACGGCGGAGACAAGAAGAAGCAGCAGACGCAGCCCAAGAAGAAGTAGCGCGGCGTGTTGTTCCCTTTTATATAATAGAGCAAGTGTCGACCAGAAGAAAAAAAATGCTTCAAGCAAAGTCGAGCGAATGCTGAGCCAACCTACAGAATGACGCAGCCACCACCTCCCTGGCCGCTCTGCTGCCACGGGTTGGGCCCCTCATTCTCTCCCAGGAACGGATCTGGCGTCGACTGGCAGTACTCAGCAATCCTAGCAAGAGATTTTCCCCATGATCAGCATATTTTTTTTCTTGTCACGACACCAAGGGAAAAAGCTCATGAGGACTCACTTTTTGGCGGCCTCGGTCGTGGTACAGGCCCCCTCGAGCGTCTTGAGGTCCATCTCGAGCCGCTCGATTTCCTCGTTGAGCTTCTTGGTCTGCGCGTCCGACATGGCGCTTCTGGGGTCGATAGCTCGGCTTCTACTGGGCCGTTGAGGCTCGGACCGGGTTCAAAGCGGAGCTTGGGCCGAGGAGAAGCTTGCGGAATGTATTGCGAGGCTCCAGGAGCGCGGGGCCAAGCGGAGCGGCGAACGGCCGGCGAGCAGTCGCGTCCGCTCGCGCTGCTTGTGTGCTGACGCCAAATTTACCTTCCACGAGCAGGTCGAAAAAATATATAGAAGAACGAAACGACCACTTGGCAGTGAAATGGGGGAATTGATACGGGATGATGGGAATTCCAGGATGGTGGCTTGGCATGATGCCATGATACTGGAGCTGTGGGCAAGGCTGTCCTTTATCAATTCGGTGCGAATGTCCAGCGAGGGATGGCTCAGCCACGAGAAGTTCTGGCGGCTTCAACTCGGACTTGATATTTCGTAGCTGTGCTTGTGGAGGTGTTGGCATGTGACGAGTCCATTTTTGAGTGAACTTTGACGCAGAGATGATCATGTTGAAACTTGGCAATCGACGTGCAGAGATACTCAGCTTGGACATGCAATACCCACCTTGTCAGCCTTTCGCTGCTGGACTTGTTCAAGCCGAAGTGCGCAGCGCTTCCAGCTCTTTTCGAACGGCGTCAAGACGCTCGATTCGCGCTTCAAGGCCCGCGCGACTCTCGCTGGAGCTTTCGTGGAAGAAGTTCTCTTCATCGGTCTCATCGGTCTGGAATTTTACATACGCGTGCATCAGCCGCTCCAGGTCTGCCGTGTCCGAGATGGTGCGCAGAAATGGCGTAATGATGTGCTGGCCCAGCGCAAAGAGCAGCCTCGATTCGAACTCGCCTCCAAAGGTGCGAGCCCTCTGCACTGGCTTCGAGTTGAACCATGAAAACGACGCCGAAGGAATCTCCGATTGAACCTGTGCTGTGGGTGCCCCGATCTTGAGGATTTTTCGCGCAGTTGCTCTGTCCACGAGAAGGGAGAGATGAAAAAGTCAGTGTCAGAGCCGTTCCTATCATACTGCAGGTCAAGTAGCCTACATGTCCAGAGCCCACGACGCGACGGAATTGTCCTCGGACGAGAAAACCTTCGGGAAGTCCGTATTCTTGTACCCGTCATCCGCCAAGAAGACTTCCAGCTTCTCGGCTAGCTTGCTAAGAGCGCTATTCGTACTAGCTGTGGCATCGCCAAAGTTGTGTGCTTCGGTTTGGTCAAACTGGTAAAACGACTTCATAACGCGATCACCTAGTTCTTCTTCATCCACCAGAAGCTCGTTCAGCTGGTCCCAAATGGCGCACGCGAAGAAGAGGTGAAGGTTCCCAAATCGGTCAAGATGCAAAGACGATGGCCGGTTGTCTGTCGCTTCACGGCTCTCGATGATGCTTCGAACAAGCAGAATGAGTCGCAGAGCAATGTTCTTGGAAATGTCAGTCAGATGCGATCGGATGTACTCTTTGTACGTCTCGAGGACGAGCATTGACGCCATCATCGACGGACGGCCTGTAGTTGATTCGATTTCCCTGAGCACGATTTTCAGCTCTTCGCGTGAGCTCAATAGATCGTTTTGAATATTGCCCACGAGCTCAAACATCTCGCCGTCGACAGTCTCCAACAGCTGTGGCAGCAAGCATTCCAGAATGCGAAGCATTTGTTTGCGGCGAATGATCGGTGGGTTGTTGAGGAACTGGTTGGAGAGCTCTTGTCCGCTTGGCCCAATTCGCTCTAGTTTAGCTGTTATCTTGTCGCGTTCGTCGGCAATACTTGTGAGCGCTTGCGGTAGCCACTTTGAGGTTACATGGTCCCCAAACACCACCTCTAGCTTCTTGGATAATGCTGCGCAAGAAACTAACTCCCGTTCCAAGAGGCCCTGCAGGTGTTCTTGCATGTACGCGTTTTCAATCGTAGCAAACGCTTCGATTGACGGCTGAGGCGAGCTCTCGCTATCGCGGTTCACAACGGCGACGTATCCGTGCTTTAGCGTTACACAATCACTGGTAGTTCCGTCGAGCCGCGCTTTCACGCTCGAGAGCGAGTCGCGGATACCCGGTCGGCGAGGAACCAAATCGATCATTGTCATGACGCCGATCGTCTTGTCCGTGAGTCCAAGGCGCTGCACCATCTCAAACGCCTGCGAGTTGCGAGGCTGCTCGGAGGCGGGCACCACCGCCAGCACGATTGTGTCCGGCCCCGAGATGTACCTCTCGGCCAGCGCGCGCGTCTGCTCCATGATGTCTTCTGGGTCCCCTGGCAGCCTTCCTCCGACAATCCCGGGCAGATCCACGAGCTCCAGATTGGGCACATCTGGCGAGCAAACCTCGACGCTCACAATATGCTTCATGACGCTGACCTGTCCGCACGCCTGCTTCTCCCTCTCCAGCACCTTGTCCATCGAGAGCGCGATGGTCTCGCGCAGCTGCTCGTAAGGCACAGCTCCCTGGGCGTAGCTGGCGCTCGTCTCCTCCAGCTCCTGCCCGTCCAAGTGCTCCAGCCTGATCTTGACGAGCACTTTGCTTCCTGTAGCTGCTCCCCTCGACGGCATGAGCTCTTCGTCCCCGTCTTCATCTTCATCTTCATCTCCTTCCTCCTTCTTGAGCTTGACACCTGTAGAACGCTTCAATTGAACCCGCAGAGGGATCCGAGTGGCGCCGATTGGGAACAATGGGAGCCCTGCGACTCGCTCCAGCACGCTCGACTTGCCGCTGCCCGCTTGGCCCACGGCGACGATCCTGGGCAGTGAAAAAGCTTCTGGAAGGCAGGAAAACCCGTCGTGGGGGCTCTGGACCCGGTCCAGAAGCCGCGAAAACGCGCCCGCGCGTCCACCGAGCGCTGGAGACGCAGCAGACGGCGCCGCAGGCGGCGGAGGCGGCTCGGGGCCTTCAGGAGCGGCGGCAGGCGGCGACATCGACAGGTTGGCGACCATGATGGCTTCGTTGGCTTTTCTCGACTGAAAATG
>JAASGX010000961.1:0-11335 GCA_023334415.1 Phytopythium chamaehyphon | reverse complement strand
CCGAAATGCTGGTCCAGGATTCCCTATCCGGAGTATCGACAAATACAGAGACTGCTACACCAAGAGTGCATGAAAAGAAGCGCCCTGCCAGCAAGGTCGAAGCTCATCCAAGTTTGAAGGCCCGCATGAGACAAGCTGGTACTTCGAAATCGGAGACGTCCAATGCTATCGAAATGGTTAACGACAGAGAAGGTGCTGAGATGTCAGGGATGACAGGAGATAAATGTCAATCTCAATCCGCCACAACCACCGCAAGCGCAGGTGATGATCAGCCTAGCAATTGAAAGCATCGTGAATAAGCATTTTTGGCCGTGATTTCCTAGTATCCTGTGATACGGACACCATAAATGAGACCCGCAAGTGTCACTGAACCTGAACGAGGTCAAGTTTGCATTGCATTACAAATATATGAATATGCAAAATCTGGCATTCAGGCTCTCGCCTGTGGACCCAACTTCTGTTTTGAGAATCGGTTTTGGTTGGCGTTGCCAACACCACCCTCGCCGTTACCAGCATCACCAACATCGCCATTGTCGTCGTCATCGTCGTCGTCGCCAAGAGCGCCCATGGTGCTGTCAACGTCGTATTCACCAACGCTCACGCGGCGATGAGCACGCTCACGCGGCAAATGCAAATATATGGGGAAGCACATCTTCACCCAGCCGGCAAATACTGGCTGGCACAAGCGTTTGCGGGCTGCCTTGCTGTGGCCGCTTTGCTGATAGGCGCCGATCATAGTTAGTTTTGAACACACTGATTAATGCAAGCTGGTCACTAATTGACACCTAAACTCGCGCAGACACCGTGAAAGCGGGGAATCCTGTCTGGATAACTCTTGTACGATCGTGTAGGCGTCGTCGAAACGGTATCGCAGAACTTTCAGCTGGGCATTGCTTTCTCTTATGCCTTGAATGAATTCGTTCGCGCTCACAATCGTACCTGTGATGGTGAGTTTTTCGAGTGACGGACAACACCGCAACACATCAACGACGTCAAGCGTTCCTGCTCTGGAATATCTAGCTTTAGTTGGGTCAACGACCCATCCACCAAAGCAAGAAAGGCAAGAAAACCTTCTGTAGGCCTATCAGAGCACGCGCTAAAGCTCAAGCTCAGGCTGGTCACGTTTGTCGAGTCTTGACGAGTATGATTGGGGACTGCGGCAGGCTCCACAGCATGGGATGACACCTTGCAAAGTCCATATCCCGGAACCAACACTTGAATAAACTCGCTCTCTTCTGCATCCTTACTTCTTTCCAGCACGTATACAGAGTTGACAAACTCTTGGAGTGTGAGGGTACCAGTTACTGGCGTACATGTCCAACATGGTGACCGTGGTTCCCTTTTTCAAAGCGACTTGTTTAGCACTTGTGACATCTCCTCTTGTTTCTTCAACCTCGTTTTGCATGCTGTGTAGGCGTTGAAGAAAATAAATCAACGGGTTTTCTGCGTACAGCAATTTTAAAATTGCCTCCACTTCAACTGGATATATGCAGACGTTGTCAAGAGCCACGTGCGAGATTCCGGAACGGAATTGAGCATGCTTTGAAAACAATCCAAATGCAACGCATTCCCAAGTCCAGTTGTCTATATCCTCGGAATCGTAATAGTCCATTTTTATGGTCACCTGCTTCGTGTCTTGAGCCACTGCAAGGGCAGTAGAAAGTCGAGTAGGATGTGTCGCAAAGCTAGACCTAATGGAGAACTCCGTTGACTCTACAGCTCCTTGGATTAGCACTTGGCAAAGCAACTCGCCAATCCAATCGCTGTTGACGGGTCGCTCGCCAAAGCCCGAATAATGTTCTAGGTTGTCGATGTATAATTCTAGATGGTCTAGAACATTCCCGCGCTGGATGAGTTGGCAAATCTGATCTCCAACTTTTGGTGTCAGACCCCTTTGATGCACTGCAACAGTTGCTGAAGAGAGCTTGAACGCACACCGCAGATCTAGCGGTCGGAGATTTGACTGAGAAATCCCAGCTGCTACGCTTGTCATATAAGTGCAGCAGAGCGCACAGCCCCCGATCTGAAGCCTCCCACTTGATATTGGTGACGCCTGCGAAGTCAACTGCAACTAAAACCTTCAGCTCCGACAAGATTGGTTGGGAACGAGGCATCCGACCTATGAGCACGTCCCGGGACACGTGCCCATCAACCTGTTTCACAGAGATGCCAGTATGGAAGTTCCTGCACGTGTAGGCCTTCATGGGAGACTTCCTGCATTCAGTTATAGGACCCCGCCTGCATGCTGTAGGACCCTCGTGGGAGACTTCCTGCGTTAAGTTGTAGGACCCCGTACGAAACACCGGTTAATGCAATGCAAAACTACAGTGAAGCTGTGACGCGTAAATTCTTTTCCTGGTCGGCGCTAATTCCAAGGACCTACGGATTTGCTAGAAGTCTGCAGTACAATGCTCCAGATATTCATTGATGACCTTATATAACTTGGTTAAAAGCATCTTCTAGGGCCAAAGGATACCGATACATAACTGTAGGCGTGCATGCCACTCCACGCTTCAGATACTCCCAATTGGCTTTTGACGCGTCTTGAAGTCTCAAGCTCGAACCAACCGAAGCCTGTGTGAAATCCGTCTGCTCTCCTGCAAAAATCCGCCCGCGATCGATACAGTAAGGCGATTCAGCGGCCGAGATCCGCTCAGGAAAGAGCAAGTCACCTGGGAAAGTCAACCATTTGTCAATCCATGGCGGAAATGAGAACATATTGGTCCCATCCAGGTTGATACTTGTTAGTGTGGTAGAAACACTTGAAACATTGGAAGGCAACTGACTAATTAGTGTGTCCCGAAAGTCTATTATCTCGATTTCAGGGAGCTCAAAGATGGCAGCTGGTATGGCACTCACTGGATTTGCTGCAAACCCCAGAGCTCGAGGAGCCAAATGCAATAGTGCGACAGGTATTTCACTGAAGTTTCCGGTATCAAACTGAAATATTGCCCGTGCTGGCCATTTTGAAGCAATATCATCTGGAAGCTCACGCAGGTTTGTGACAATAAACCCGAAGACACCAAGTGTGGGTGGGAAGTCTGATCTCTGAAGTCCCAGTGGCAACTGACCATTCGGAGTATTTACTCGTGTCAACATAAGAATTGACATTTTTGGGTGACTGCTCTTCGTGAGAGCAGCATCTGAGTCCCACTTTTGGATCGTTGAATTGTAAATCTTGATAATTTTTAAGCTCGAGTACATTTGAATAATAGGCGGCATTTCCAAAGCTGAACAGTGTCAAATAACAATTTTTCCTATTGATAGCGGATACAAGGGATCTAGCCGCTCGTGAATTTCCCGTGTGGCACCAGAAATGTTGTCAGCGTAGCAATTAATTAACATCAGGTTGCAGGACGGTTGCTTTACGCCCCAAGGCCATATTTGCATCATGCAGCCAGGAATCCTTGCGTTTGAGGACTGGGTGATTTTTGACTGCGTTGTTGGATTTCGTTAGTACCAGAAGCGTCCGGGAAGTAATCCGTGTACTAGGGTCATTGATAGGGTCTGGTACAATCGCATTCCACCTTTTCCTTCAGCCAACCTCGTTTGTTCTGCCGAGAGCAGTACCAACAAATCGTTTCAATGTATTCATGGTACCGACCATACTGATTGCAAATATTAGTTTCGAGGCCAAATCAGCCCATGATACGACTAGGATAAGCTGAAACTCGCTGGAAGCGTTTGCCAGCCATATATCCTCAAACCATTTCAATCCAAAAAGGCTGGGCGAGCTCATATCTGCGTCCTTGGAGTAACTCATTGCCAAAGCCAGCGGCACTCCTATAGACGACGCGATATCAAGCATGAGATCACACGACAACGATGCAAAGTATCGAGACGTCTCAGAACCGTGGAAAATCGAGTGCACGAGCGCCATCATCCAGCAATTCAGAACCAGAAGCCCAACATATAGTTTATTGAGTGCTGGGCGCGAAAGAAACTGGCTCATTCGACACGCTTGCGCGGTTTGCAATAATGTTTCTAGCACCTCTCGCAAAAGAAGAACTAGTTCGAAGCACGGGCCATTGACTCCAAGCAATCCCGTCGAAGAAAATATCGTATCGTACACCGATGTGATAACTCGTCGGATGCGTCTTATACCATAACTACTCGATGAGTAATGCTTGATTTGAAGGGTATCGTTGAAAGCAAACTTTCGCTTTTGTACTGATGAACAGATCATTTGCAACAAAAACCACAAGTGGAGAAGCGCAACAAATCCGTACGCTAGGGATACTGCGCGATAGTGTGTGTACTTCGTCCCTATGTCATATATATCCAGAAAATGGTTGACTCCACTGTCTCGGAGAACCCAGTAAGCATAAGCGGAAATTGAGAAGTACAATAACGGCAGCACATGGAGTGCTGCGAATATTGCCCACACCACACCAAGCACAATACCGAACCACCAACGATGATGCCGGCTGTGCTGCTTGACAAGGTTCTTTGAACTTGAGCCAGAGTCTTTTGTTGCTGCGGGGGATGGCACGATCATTGTTCACTTCGATGCTGATTGTTGAGTTGAGTCAAGAAACTATTTCCAATCCACAAATATCTTAAGACGACAAACCTGTAACTGCAACAAAAAATATTTCGTTTGCACTTAACGGGTTTGGGGAAACACCATTGACATCTACGTGGTAAAAAAGTATTACACGAAATTCAACAATACTACACCATCGAAACGCGATTTCAATGGTGGTTTGTTTTGCCCTTGCAACCAACCCGAGAAAACAGGAAATCGTGCCTGGAAGACGCCGCCTTCTCCTCAATTTGACGACAGGCATTTCCTCGTTGTTGTCAGTATTATTCGGCAGAAAGCACATTCAGCCACGAATGTAAAAATCGGATTGATGCCACCGGTATGCTATAGACAGGAATCTTGGTCTTGACAGAGTTGGATTGAGTATCGCGGGCTGCACGCCAGACTGGCCATCAAGTATTCTCGAGACCGCTGGAGAGCGACTTCAAGCCTCCAAGCGACTCTAACATATCCATTGTCAGTTTTCATATTGGGAAGCGGACACTTCCTGTACACCTCGAAAATGCGTTTCATTCACAGCATCAACTCCAACTCATCACAACCACGGGTGTATTTGTTGTCGGGAGAGATTTCATACTGTTGACCACATCTGCTTGCTAGCCGTGTCGGTGACACTCTTCTCAGCTCGCAGATTCATGGACGCGGCCAGCAGTTCGCACAAATCGGTAGAGCTCATCTGGCTTACGGCCCTCCGCAGCAATCCCTTGTCCGCTGCCACCGGATTGTCGGACATGCCAACGCTGTAGGGAATGGACAACACGTACCGAGCCAATCGCGCTAGGAATGGGTACTTCATGCGCATGCCCTGCCACCACTCCAGCGGGTTGCCCTTGAGAGGGATCAGCCCTTCCTCTTGGAAGAACGAGACCTCTACCTCGAGCAAATTACTGGACTTGGCAAGCTCTAACGATGATTTGGACGTGCTGAGCAGCATTTCTTCCTGAGCGCACGACGCCAAGTTGGCCTGCAGGTCATCCCAAATATCCCCGGTCTTGGCGCCGTCTGCACCTAATGCTGGACCATCGTCATCAAGAGACAGCCCCGCATCAACCAGGTCTCGCTCTTTGTGCTTAGGGTCACTCGTCACTGATGCTTCGGCTTTGATGATATCCCAAAACTCGTGCTGAGGCAGCGAGCCCTTCATAATAAACGGACGGGTGCGCGGGTCGAGCAATGTTGCAGACCACAGGAGGTTGAACATTTGTCGCTGCGCCGTCGGCCAGGTTGAGTCGGGCACTGAAAACAGGTACCCAAATGCGGCGGCCAGATTTGCGTACGCCAACGCGCGAAGTGCTTGGATGTCTTCGGGGAAGTCATCTCCACCTGCCTTTTTAGTATCGTCACTTCCTGGCGAGCGGAGCTTCTCTAATAGTGTGTACACAGACGGAACGATGAGCGAAGATACGACATACTTCTCTCCATCAAGCTTGGCGGTCGCTTCTGCGAACGGCTTAAGCACCGATTTCAGGTACGATGCGCGCGACCACTCATACTTGGTTAGCGAGCACAGCTGCAACAGCTTTGCGCGATCTGAGTCGCCAGAAGTTCGATGCAACTCAAAATACTTAGAGACTGGAGTCATCACACTCAGCACCAGACACAGTACCGCATAAATGTTGTTGACTGACACTGCAGTAGCCCGAAGATTAGCGACAAACGTTTGCTCGAACGTTTCTGCATCCATCTTCCCGTCGTCGAGAGCAAGCCGCAACAGTACACTTCGAGCTGTAGACGACTCTTTGAAGTGAGCGGCCAAGAACAGCACCTTGTGAATTAAGTCGCGGTAAGTGTGTCCCGTAATGCTGGCAGGAAGCTCATCTAGGACTGTCGGTGTACTGTCGTCCTCACGAGATGCAGAGTGACTTGACCTGAGACCCATTCCATCGGGCAAAATGCTGCTTTCGATGAACTCGTCCTTGTCCAATCGACGGTTCAAAACCAACCCCGCGGTGGCCGTTTGTGCACTCAACACTGATTTGCTCAATCCATACGTGTCCGTCACGTGCACCTCGTTGATCGTTGCAACCATAACCTCCAGAAGCAAAGTTGGCACGCTTTCGACGAACTGGAGGTGGTAGTTGGAACATAAATCGGAATACTCGCAAGATGACTCGACTCCCAGCAGCTGCGGCATGAACTTGTACGGGATGCCGCGCTCTGCCATGGCTTTTAGCGGGTCTTCTCCACGCGAGTCGACGGCGTGAGCCCCCGCATTGAAATCCGCAGGCGCCATTGACACGTGCAAGCATCGGCGGAATGGATTGAACTCTTGATCGAGCCCGACCGCGATAAACGCCAAAAAACTGCGCTCGCGGTCTGTGCTGGAATTCTGCACTGCACCTCGCACTGGCGTCCCCCTTGCGGCCACGCAGACCGGCCACTCTGACACGACGTAGTGCGCAAAGTCGGTCATCTTCATCAGCATGGACGTCCTCATGCGCACGTCGGCCGCCAGCTTTCTCGTGTACAGCCGCGCGACGTCTTCCGACAGGATCGCATAGCTGCTGGCATCGTCGATAAATCCAGCTGCTCCTCCCGAGCACTCGATCAGCAGGTTGCGGAAGGCCGGGCTCGAGCAGAGCTCGAAGGGCACGAGCTCATAGAGGAAGAGATTTCCCAGCGCCTCGCGGACGCGCTCGACATTGACGGAGGCCCGCGGTAGAGCCTGCTGGCCTATGGCCAGCTGGGTGCCAGCCACCGCGTCGGCGAGGTACTGGTCTCCTCGGCGGGTCTTCTTGGCGAGCCGCTCCAAGTCTAGCTCCTCGTGCCCGTCCAGCAGCTTGTCGGCGTCGATGGCGTCCGCGAGTACCTGCTTGGCTTGTTGTTGCTGCTGCTGCTGCTGCTTCTTGCGGCCGCGCTTCTTGCCGGGGGTGCGGTGCATCTGCACGCTCTTCTTCTCGCCGGCGTGCTTGTCGTAGACGTCCGGGTGGTTCTCCTTGAGGTGGCGCCAGAGGTTGGAGGTCACGCTCTTGCTGAAGCGCACGCTCGCCTTGCGCTCCTGCTTGCCCATCTGCCTGCACAGCCGGCAGCGCGCGACCGACGACTCCTCCCGCCGCTTGGCGCCAAAGCCTTCCTCGATCTCGTACCAGCGGTACACGGCCGACGAGTTGCTGCCACTCGCGCTAGCGCTGGCGTTAGCATTAGGGTTAGCGCCTGAGCCTGAGCTTGGGCTGGAGCTGGAGTTGGCGCCCGGCAGCAGCGCCAGCGCCGCCTCGGCGCCGACATCGACGGCCACGGCGCCTGTCGCCTTGGCCAGCATTGACATGGCGGCGCGATTCAAAAGAATTGGGGAAGGGCTCAAACAGGGATTGGCTGGCGCTAGACGGAGATTCTTTGAATCGGCTGCGATTCTTTGGCTCGAATCGCACCTAATTTGAAGCCGCCAACATGGATGCCGTCAAATAGCTCGACATGGACGTGCTGCGGCTGACGTTCCCGCGCCCGTGGTGCGGGCCGCTGCAGCTCCGCGCGCGCGTGGAGCGGACCATCACTCCGCCAGTGCTGTGGTGCCAGGTCTCGCAGCCGCGGAGCCTCCGGGAGGCGCGCGACGCGCTGCTGCTGCTCGCGCTGCTGGCCCAAGTCGACCGCGAGGCCTGGAAATACGCCGTGACGGTCTACTGCCAGGCCCAAGACTTTCCAGCGGGCGTGGACGATGCGGTGTTCGTGGTGGGCACGTCCAGGTGGAAACGAGACAAGTTCATGGGCTTCTTCGACGAGATTGACTCCCCGTTGACACCGGAGTTTGTCAACGCAGTGGAGCAAATCATTCGCCTAGGCGACCGACGTATGAATGAGAGCATACCAATTGAATGGGACGTCCCCATCCACGTTGAAGCCTGCAACGATTGGAGCGTCGACGCGCTCGAAGACCTGTACAGCCGACGCCGAAGCTGGCGGTTCCCAGTCAGTGAGCGAGATGGCGCACGGATCCGGTGCGCTGTTGTGATTCATTCAACGCGCGTGATTATTCCAGCTCGTGGTGGTTGCACTACATTAGACAAGGCCCGCCAAATCGAGCAATTTGTCGCTTGTGGGCATGGATTGACCATTTTCACGTTGTGGTACAATTACAAAGGTATAGAGGCGTCCACACCTCAAGACTTGGTGTCGTGGGCACACACGTATGAACACACATTTAACGTTGGGGATCGTCTATCAAGCGAGTATGCGGCACTCTGTAACGTTCGTATCAGCGTTAATTCTGAGCTCAGCTCACATTTTGAGCGTTTGCTGAATGCCGTCGCCGCTTCTCAGGTCACACAATCTGTAGAATTTTCCTTCATCTCTACCAGACAAATTCCCTCTGCAATATACGAATCAATAGCACTGGTGATGTCTTCGGCCTACATATACGAACACGCGTCAATCCGAAATGTGACGCTAACGAATGTGCGATTGAACTCGAACGCTGTTGACGCGATGGATGGCGTGCTTACTGCTGGCGATCCCACAAGGATACTATTCGATCGCGTACGCCTACTAGAAGTACTAAATATGACGCCGCTTGATGCTTCTGCAACAATTCGCCAAGGAATTGTGGAAAAAGGAGCCATTGTGAGACCTCTGGCAGTCATTTCTGGTGAAGTCATTTCACCTGACTCAACTTGGACTCTCGCACGCGATATCTCAAACGTATTGGTCTTAGGCGGGAATGATAGCTCAAAGGATGTCGTGGCAATACTTCCAGGCTTTGGAGCATGTTTAGCGCCTTCCAGCTCTTTGATATATTCGTGTGACGTTAGATACTATGAACGTCCAGATCCTCGTCGAGATTTGAAAAGTATTCAGCTTCAATTTGACGAGTCTCCAGACGCTTTTGAAGGTCTCCCACGCTTTCTTACGCTTACTGGGGCATCATTGACGCGATTGACATTAAACTTTCGTAGTTCGACGATCTTGGACGTCGGAATCATTCTGCCTTGCTGCCCCCACCTAAACTCTTTAAGTGTGTTTGGCGCCCAAATTAACGCGTCTGATTTCGTACATGCTGCCAGAGACCTCAATCTTCCTCTGACCCATCTCAACACCAAACTTTGCAATGCAATCGCACTTGTGGAAGCGCTCTCCGATTCGACGTCAAACCTTGCAAAAACATTGAGAGAATTAGACACTGATTTTGTTGATTACAATGGTGATGAAGCTCCTATAGCGGCGATGCTGTCAAGAAACCATACTCTTGAGCATGTCAATGTCGGCTTGCCACGTGATGCGTATTTTCTCGTCCGAGATCTAGAACACACATACAACGGCCAATTGCTTCCTAACGCTGGGAACCGGATACCTCTTCGTAGCCGGCTCGCATTCCTGAGCATTTTCGTCGGCAACGAAGGTATCGCTCTAACAACTACTTTAAGTAACAAGAGACGACAAGCGACTAGTGGCACTACCACTTTGGTCAATGCATCGCTCTGCCCAGATCGCAGCATCCTGAAAATGATATTTGCATTTGCAGCACCACCAACACGCCGTCAAGTCAGGTTCACGAAAGCCATGGAGGTCAGTTGACTGTAAACTTAAGTATTTGCTCCCGTACTGTCGTTACTACCAGCAAACCTTGCAAAACCACATTGATGTTTGCTGTTCTGCTCGCACAAATCATCAGTGAAGCCTGAGACCAAGATCTGTGGATCTCTTTAGCATTGTGATAGATGCACTAGCGAGCGAGGGAGGCTATTTCGTGTCAGGTCTTCTGCTCCGTGATATTAATGCCTCCGACGCTCTCCTGCATCTTGAAGTACGCTCGGCTAGGCGCCTGTCCTACCGTTGTCGGCACATGGTCGCGGCCTCCCTCGTCTTCACCCTCGCCCTCCTTCTGAGCAGCATCCTCGTGGCGCTCAGCGACTCCGAAGTGCACGAGCGGGGCCAGCTCCGGCTGCGAGATGGCATGCAGCTCGGCCGTGAAGCGCGTCGGGTGCACCTTGAACCCCTGGTCGGCCAGCATGACTGTCAGCTGCCGCTGCAGCCCTCGCGGGAACGCGACGACGCGGAACACGTCTGCTGCCTTGCGCGCGCGCATCTCGGCGGCCATGGTCACCTCGCCGCAGCTCCAGTCGAGCAGGTAGACGCGGAGTCGCTCTTTGGGTTTCGGCGCTGCCTCGGGTGCTCGCAGTTCACTTTAAACGACTCGGTCGCTCGAAGAAGGTCACCCAGCACATCGTGTTCAATAGTTGCGCCCCGTGAGAAGTTAGATCGGTCGAAGATAGATCGAACCGCTCGAGACATACTCGTACGTGCGCGGCGGCACGGCCAGATCCAGGGGCTCTACACTCGGCCGCTGGATTGGCACACCGCGCCACTCGCTCTGATGACGGGCTTCATAAAAAAATCACATGTAACATGCATTCAGGTGAACGCCGTTGTAAATGGATGGTGGCCCCGACGGCGTCCATTTACAACGGCGTCAACTTCACACGCAACGAACCGTTGCGTGCGAGTTGAACTCTTGCGACGCTCTGCGTGATCTTCACAGAGTACTTTGGAAGAGCTGCTCTTCGCCAGTCCCAGCACTCGAAGCACTCTCAGTCGGCAATTTGCAAGATGGAGTCCAAGCGGCTGCATTTCCCGGCTCACGACCCAGGGCCTCATCCACAAGCATAAGCAGCCGGAAGCTCTCGACGACGACCGGGAGCAACGCTGCACGTCACGATTCGGCCTTTCCAGATCGCAGTCGCGGCAGCATCCAGTCTGTGAAGCCTGAATATTCTCGATTTCGCGTTCAGCTCGTCCGGCATCCCTTGCATTGTTTGACCACCACAGCCGTAAACAACTAGCGTTGTTCTGCAAGGCTTT
>JAASGX010000960.1:0-11372 GCA_023334415.1 Phytopythium chamaehyphon | reverse complement strand
TACGACACCATGCCTAATCTAAGCTTTGCCTCCATCACCATACACTTAACTAGCTACTGCCTATTTCGCTCGTGGCTGACCTACCTATCTGATGGCAAACTAGGCAGTGAGGTATTTTAGCCACCTTTTACGAGGCCTGCAGATCACACGAGTGGTGACTCACCAGGAGAAGAAACTCGTGGAATAGCTGATCCATCTGGCGTTGAACTGACGTGAAGTGATGCGCACAAAACATGCTGTTTCGTTTACGACGTGAGAAGATTGGACGGCAGCCTCGATTACGACCCGTTTTACACCGTCGCAATCTTCACACAGTGGCCGACTTGAGCCAATCCACCTCCTCTTTGCTGTCAGCACATCCTTTCTTGCCGCCAACTGCACAGGTCGGGATGTCAGCCATCAGATCTTCAGCCGTCGCAAGCGAGCTGAGCGTCTCTCAAGCCTCATTTCATGCAATTCCCGTCACACCCTCACCGAACACAACAATAAATGGGCTCCAGGTTCTCGTCATTGGTGGCGGACTTGTAGCCCTTGAAACGGCATCTCAGCTACTTGGCCGCGGATACCACGTCGCAATCGTTGCAGAGCGGTATGAGCTGCAGGAAGATCGCGTTGCGCGTCTCCACGAAGCTTTGTCCGAGCGGGATGGTATCACTCTCACCACAGAAGCCGTCTCAGGCAACATGTTGGCCAAGGAAAAAGTATTCCTGAAGCAACATGGCGTCGACATGATCGTGAATGCGGCGGGGCTACCAGCGAGCGAGCATCTCGGAAGTGACACGACCTATCCACTGCGATTGGCAAACTCACGGGTCATTCACGCGTTCAAAGCTGGCTCGACTGCTTTTCAGCCCACTTTGACTCAAGAAATCGGAGATCTTGCCGACGAGATTGCTGTGGACGTGGACCACAATCGTTTGCCGCCACGTATGTCACTTGCGCTGATTCTGCTTGCCAACTTCCTCTTCAACGTCTCGTTCTACATTATCATCCCGACGGCGACGCAGTACGCGAGGTCCCTTGGTGCGACTGATTTGTTCAGTGGTCTTGTCATTGGCGGCATCACGCTGATGTCCGCAGTCACATTGGTTCCCCTCAACAGCATCGCAGTCTTTCGCGACTACTATCGCCCCACACTCGACCTTGCAGCGAGCGCGCTCGTTGTGGGCAATGTCTTGTACGGAATTGCAGGCTACAGCGATTCGTTGTCGCTGTTGCTTATCGGTCGATTGGTCAATGGTCTCGGCTTCACGGGATGGCTGTTTGTGAAACGATATTGCACCGATCCTCGCGTTGTTGGACTACGGCGACGTACAATGTGCTCGAATCTGCTTGTGGCTGTTCAGACACTTGGCATGATCTGTGGACCGCTGTTCGGGTCGCTCATCGCTCAAATCGAGACCAACTCCACACTCTTCAACGGAAACACGTACCCCGGTCACATCATGGCTCTCGTCTGGCTGTGCTACTGGGTTCTTGTACGAATCTCGTTCCAAGAAGTCCCCAGTCGCTCCACCGACGATATTGCCGAGATCAAGCAAACAAACATCTTCCGCGCTTTGAGTCGAGCGAATTGGATCACCACCGCTTCCATGTCGCTCGCAGCCTTCACCGTTTTCTTTGTGCTAGGAGCATGGGAGTCGAACATTCCGATTGTCGGTGAGAACGAGTGGCATTGGGACGACAGTGACTCGGGAGTATTCATTGCGGTTGGTGGCTTTATCAGCTTCGCGTTCATCTTTCCGGTGTCGTGGCACGCGAAGCGGTTCCAAGACCGCTCGATCCTCCTTTTTGGTTTGTCGTTGTCGCTGCTCGGTGGGCTGGTCAACTGCGTTGGTCCGTTGACTCAGGTCAACTATGGGGCTGGCTGGGTTTTGGTGTGTTGGGGAATGAATCTCAGCTCAACGATCACTCTTTCCCTCACATCCAAGACGCTTCCCGACGTGTTGAGCGACAAAGCGGCAATCGCCATCCAGCTATCCAACTACAGTGGCCGTCTCTTGGGAGCCATCTGGGGAACTGCAGGAGATGCCGTTGGTGATATATGGATCGGATGGCTAGACTTGTTCCTGACAGCATCGCCGTTCCTGGCACTCGTCGTTTTCTGGCGTTTATTTGAGGCGCATACAGGCTGAACGCGAGATTTGAAGAATCATAATTGATCTTTCATCACCCCAAATCGAAAGAGTTGTGTGAATAGAGCGACTTGTGTCAGATCTCTTTCAGGGTTGAGCTCAAGGTAGCATTCTTTCTCCGCGCCATCCCCGACAACAATGATAAGCTCAATTGGGTGATGTAAATCAACACAGACAATCAGATGAAGGCTTGCACAAGTCTAGATTTCGACTAAGGACTCGATTGTGTTTGTCTTCATATTTCTGGATCTGTTTATATGACAAAGCACATCCTCGTGTAGCCACCATTTCTCAACTTACGACTGTACATGCACATTGAATAGGAAGCTACGTGCAACACAAATGTATCTTCAATGCATGTACATTCTGGTCATTGATAGAACGTGTCAAAAAAACCGCAGTAAAACATCTGGTCGGCAATAGAGCATGATACGAAAGTATCGAGGCCTGCATGGAGTGCCCTCGGGCATTTTGCTCCATATTGTTTGTCGTGATAAAACCCTACGCTCTCTAAGCATCACCGTAATGAATTTATACTATCAATCACACAGAAGATGCAACATATCCATATCAAGACAAGACGGCGACAATCAAATCAACGCTTCAATTAACGAGATAACGCAAACACATCATCACTCTCTCAGACGTCATCTCTTCTAGGGCATGGAGGTATCCATTCATGTATTGCCAAGACTGATCCTATCACCTGAAGCCAAAGTAGATGTAGCGCAACGATTCGGTACTGCTCGGATGTTGTCCGGCTTCTACCTCCTCGCTCGCGCGCTTCACTTTCGCGCATTCCGCTGTCTTGAGTGGCGTTTCTGCGAATGGCAAGCCCCGAACTTGGGGATAGGCTGGACAGCAACATGATAGGCTGGACAGAAACAGCAGCAGGTCAGACCAGCTTTTCACGCTTTGTGTGTTGGAGGGATTTCACAAGTTCACTTGGTTAGCGACCACGGTGCTGAAGCTTTGAATCAAAGACTCAACTTGTATTCTGCTTTCCAAAAGTTATCACATGTAATGCAATGTACTTCAGTTGCAACAACGTGGCTTTGAGCGAGAGCCACACAAAAATCATCGATCATGGCAACTTCGCTGTAGACCAACGAGCTTACTCCCCGTTGTAAATGGTCGTCAGCAACTCGTCCTCAATTGGGTTTTCGCCAGCCGCCGTCACTTCGTTGAATCGCTCACGGCAGCGCTCCCATTTGCGAGAAAGCTCCAGACCCCCTTGATTAGCTGAGGAATTTTACACATAACTCCATCCCCTGCTGTCTGTTTAACATGCCGAGACATTCGTTGATAGTGCCGCGGTGGTATTTGTAGATGAAGCCCCAGCTCCAACATGGTGGCTAGGTGCAAATGTCCTTCTCGGAGCACTTGGTGTGAGCAATGATGAACATCGCTTCCTCCACGTCGTCCACGATCCGGGAAACCTGACGAAAGTTATCGAATACGTGCCCAACACATGCCTGAGAGTTCAACCGAAGCTCAAGACCTCGCTCTCTGAGAGCCGCTGAGAGCTCCACGAACCGGTCGCTGCATTCCTTGACCTCTGATAGCTTCATCTTGATATTCAGTTCTTTGTAGTACACCCGAAAATCGTCGGGACAGGTGTCAAGCACTGCATCGTGCTTGTCGAGTCTCTTCTGGTTTGCAGCGGCTCGCTTTCTGGCCTTGGCATCTCGCTCTTCAAGACTTCTCAACCACGCCATCCGCGAGCCAAAAACCATCAGCACGTGCTTGTCCAGATCAAATCGCGCGTACAGGGTGTACGTATCGTGTGGATTGCAAGGAGCACCTCTCAAATGATCGAGTCAATATCAAGTTCTGGCTTGCGTCGCAGAGATCATGGGCTTGTACCCGTTTGCTGTCGCGCAGTCATTGCATCGTCCCTGGAAAATCCTGGGAATGTCGTTCTCGCATGGACTGCAAAATCTCGCGAGGTTCGGCTCGCACGTCGCGAAGTGGCTGCCCGTGATCGCCTGTAGCTTGGTCAGAGACTGGTTGCTAAGGAAAGGCAAAATGCGATCAAGAATACAGCTATCGTCGATCATGAACTTCCTGTTCCCAAGCTCTTCACGCCTGGCCTTCTTGCTTTCGCATCGATTCTGGTGGTTCAATAGTCCTCGAGGCGTGAAGACGTCGCTGCTGAACGAGCATGTGGATATCTTCGCTCGCTTCATTTCGGCAGACTTTCTTCTCCTCACCCTTGTTTTCTGCAAATGACTAATTTTACATGAGCCTGTTAGATTTTGCACTTGCGACGCTGTGTTAATCACCTCACAGAGTTTTTCTCCCGCCAAAATGATACGATCGAGTTGCAGCGAGACGTCATGAAGTCAGATGATAAGAAGTGCAAGACGGATGCGCTGCCACTCATTTTTGATGGCAATGCTTCAGTGTGATTACGGCTTTTGATGATGAGTTGAGCTCAGGATTGTGCTGACAATCGATTCCACATTCATTGTTGGCACTGTGCGACACAAATCAAACGACACGAAGGCATCAAGGTAACCAACCGCTCAAGTGATTTGGTCGTCGGCACCATCATGACACTCGGTATCGCGAGTCCTTCTTGCAACTCCCAAGCCTCCTTTCGTGCGATACCCATCACGCCCTCGGTAAACAATGATAAAGAACTTCATGCGCTCATCATTGGAGGTGGGCTGGCAGCACTCGATGCAGCATCGCAGATTCTTAATCGCGGATACCGCGTGACAGTCATCGCAAAGCAATTCAAGCTGACTGAAGATCGAGCTCGATGCTTGTATGATACTCTTTCTGAGCTGGATGGCATCACTCTCACGACAGGAGCTGTGCAAAGTGACATGATGAACAAGGAAACGTCACTCTTGAAACAGTACGATGCCGATATGGTCGTCAATGCGGCAGGTTTACCTGCTGTCGTTAGCATGGGAGGCGAGGTCAAGTATCCACTGCGTTTAGCACCATCCCGGATCATCCACGCGTGCAAACCAGAAGATGCAATGCTTCCTCCTCCACTACCCCAACACATTGGGGACCTCGCGGACGAAATTGCTGAGGAAGTGGACCACAATCGACTCCCACCGCGGACATCACTGGTGTTGATTCTACTTGCCAATTTCCTCTTCAACGTTTCGGTCTACATCGTTATCCCCACGGCAACACAGTATGCACGATCTCTCGGGTCCACGGACCTGTTCAGTGGATTCGTTATTGGCGGTATCACACTTGTGTCTGCGGTGACGCTGATTCCACTCAACAGCATCGCAATCTTTCGCGACTACTACCGACCAACGCTCGACCTCGCAGCAGGAGCGTTCATTATTGGCAACGTGTTGTACGGAATCGCGGGCTACTGCGATTCGTTGGCTCTGTTGCTTATCGGTCGATTGGTCAATGGCTTGGGTCTCACAGGGTGGTTGTTTGTGAAACGATACTGCACCGATCCGAGAATTGTTGGACTGCGACGTCGTACAATGTGCTCAAACCTTCTTGTGGCAGCTCAGACACTGGGAATGGTGTGCGGCCCGCTGTTCGGCTCGTTCTTGGCCCAAATCGAGACTCAATCCAAGCTGTTCAACGGGAATACGTACCCCGGTCACATAATGGCTCTTGTGTGGCTTTGCTACTGGATATTGATGCGGTCAACGTTTCACGAAGTTCCCAGTCGCTCCATCGACGACATCGCGGAGATTAAGCAAACAAACTTCTTCCGCGTGCTAAGCCGAGAAAACTGGATCACAACTAGCTCCTTGTCGCTGGCTGCTTTCACAGTTTTCTTCACACTGAGTGCCTGGGAGTCAAATATCCCTATCGTCGGCGAGAACGAATGGAACTGGGGTGACAGCAGTTCAGGCGTATTCATCGCTGTCGGCGGGTTTCTTAGTTTCGCATTCATATTCCCCGTCACATGGCACGCCAAACGATTCCAAGACCGATTAATCCTTCTTGTCGGCCTCTTGCTGGCGCTCCTTGGTGAGCTGATAAATTGCTTGAGCCCTTTGACCCGAGTTGTCTATGGAGCCGGATGGGTTTTGGTATGCTGGGGGATGAACTTGTGCTCAACGATCACGTTGTCGCTCACATCAAAGACGCTGCCCGATGTGTTGAGCGATAAAGCTGCAATCATCATTCAGCTTTCGGGCTACTGCGGTCGACTCTTAGGATCGATTTGGGGAACCGCGGGAGCCGCAGTTGGCGCCGAGTGGATCGGTTGGCTCGACCTGCTGCTCACTAGCATGCCATTTCTACTCCTCATAGCATTTTGGCGTTTGTTTGAAGCACGCACAGGGTAAGTGAACCTCGAAATAGTTCTTGCTCCCAAATAAACAATCACCACCTTTCATGAAGAACATCCTTGTGCTTGGGCTCGATGGTGCCGGCAAGACGCTGTTAATCCGACAACTTTCTGCGATTCTTGTCAAGAACAAGCGATCATTGCTGGAAAGAATCGCTGCATCGGTTCCCCCATCAGCCCCAACTTCGGCTGACGATGTAACTACGGTTGTGAACCCAGATACACAGCCAACAATTGGTGTAGAGCATGCTGTTCTTCCCTTTGATTCACGAACGTGTGGGGTTTGCGAAGTTGGAGCTCAACTCTTGCCCATGTGGCGCGCCTACTTTGCGGCCTGCGACTTGTGGATCTTTGTTATCGACCTGAGCAACTCTACACAGCTTGCGGGAGCTGGTGTCGAGCTTTTCGCAGTGCTAAGTGATCCCGCCATGCGACGCAAACCCAAACTCGTATTGCTCAACAAGATCGATGCCTTTTGGACTCTTGACGACGCAGTACTGCGGTCATATCTATGCCTAGATCAGCTCTTGTCGAGCCCAGATGTGGCACCAGTAGTTATCCAGAAGGTGTCAGCGCTCACAGGACAGCACATGGACCAAGTTGTGAAGTGGGTCAACCAATCAATCGCCTCTTCGACGCTGGCTTCCCTGGTTAGCACGGCAAACACCAGCAATGGGGCTACCAGTTCTACAACCCATGGCCGCTTCCACTCATCCCGCATCGAATCCCGAGTGCATATAGCCGCTCCGAATGGTAACACAAAATAAACAGGTTTCTGCAACCGCGTACTAAATCGTTTCGTGTACATTGCAATCAAAATGAGCGAGTGATGCTCAGTTGCGCTCTCCCTCGTGACAGAAGGGGTATTCGTCTCCAATCGCTTCGCTACCACTACCGCTCCCGTTGATACTGCTTGATGAAGTGTCGAAACTGAAGCCTTTGAAGTCGCGAACGATATTTCTAGTCGCGACGTACGTGCAATATGCCCCCAGAATGGAACTTGCAACAATGATTATGTAGCATAGCGTGCGATCGCACCTCCCCAGAAATGTGCGGGTATCAATCGGGTAGACACGGAGATAGCATAAGCACGGCATGACCATGCACGAAAACGTCACTGAGGTGGCGCCGATGAGGCTAAGCACGTCAATGAAAGAGCCCTGTAGAAGCACTGCGAGTGTTGTCTGGGCACCCAGCGTGATAATCCGAATGATTCCGCTGCACATTCGATCGCGAAAAGTAAACTCATGATCGGCTTCCTCGCCGTCGGATGCCTTGGTCGCAGTTTTGCCATCAGCAGTCGGTGACGCACTTCGAACGTACGGCGTATCAGAGCTTCCTATCTCCCCTCGTCCTCTAGTGTCTCTTCCGTACAAAAATGCATCCTCACGAGATGCTGCGGAGCTCTCCAGTGTGTGTGTCCTGTAGTGCGTGTGGTGCAGCGTAGTTCCACCTAGAATTGGCTTTCCGCTGGATTCGACATCGATATCTCCTCGTTTCGCTGCTTCTAACGCGAGTCGCTGGTTCAAAATCGCGAAGTCCGCATCCTTGCCAAGAATGTACCTTTCCACGTCGAAAAGCGTCGGCTGGAGCATCAACGGGAACGCCACGATGACGTGGGCGAGCATGCACCCGGTTGCGAACTTGAGTGTGGCGCTGCCAGCTGGAAGCTCGTCCAAGAGCGTAGTTGGCGCGGTGCACCCGTATTGGTAATACGTCGACACCCCGATGAGCAGGTATAACGATGTGATGAAGAGCAAGGTGATTGACACGAGGTTGGCCAGGCGCCAGGGCTGCGTGTGTTGTCGCTGGATCGGCGGGATGATGATGGCCGCGCCGAGCGCGAACATGATGGTGCCGAACGTCTGGATCGAGTGGTCGAGCTGGATCTGTGTCTCTCTCGGCGCGAACTCCAAGTTACTGAAGCTGTAGTAGATGCAAGTGGAGTCTGTGACAACTGCAGCGATCCCGCCGATGATGCAGAGGTGTCCGGAGGCTTTGAGCGTAGGGACTAGCAGGGCCGGGATGATACCGAGCGCCATGATCACGATCCACTCGGTCTCCGAGAAGGCGACGCCGTCGAGCAGGCGCGGGAGCAGCACGGTGCCCCCAAGGATGAGGAAGGCGATGGGCGAGAGGAAGCAGACGCCGGCCTCGGAGGCGACCACGAGTCGCTGGCCGAGCGGCCCGAAGGCGAAGAAGCCGAGGTCGCTGAATGTGCGCACGGTCGGCGGCACCACGGTCAGCACCTTGCTCATCGCCACGCTGTCTTGCGGGAATACATCGCAATAGTGAGGCCATTTCGAGTGAGAAACGAGAGATGAGCAGCACTTTGGCACCTGGAGTGGAGGTTGCAGGCCGAGAGGAAGTAGATGGCGAGCGAGGCTAGCACGGGCCCCGTGGCCGCGAAGACGGCGCCGAAGCTCATGGAGCCGACGCCGAACGTCGCGCAGAAGAGCAGCGCCACGCACAGCGAGTCATCGTCCAGCGCCATCCGTCAGGCTAAGCAGCAGAGCAGCAGAGCAGCAGAGCAGTGGAGCAGGAGCAGCTCCTGTTGGATCTGCCATGCGATCATGCCAAAGAGTCCGCGACCTTTGGAGATCCTGTATGGCTACACAATAATATCGGTTGACACCGGTATATCGATATGCGGCATATTGATTTAAGGGTCAATACATGCGGTCGAAGGCCGATGAATTCCGATACAAACTCCTATATGGCCCCTTTCTGGCGGCGCTTTCGGCGTCCCGACCGACCACCGTCCGCTACTAGATCTCTCAATACAAAATACAACATATAAGAGACCAGTAAGCGCGACCGCACGTGACGGCACTGTCGCAGTCGCAAGGGAGCCGACCTTCGCTTTTGCTCCTTTCGCCAGTTCGGACCCTCCCATTTCAACTGCTGTTCCGACCGACCGACCACCTTCGACCGAGTCCCTCATACAAAATGATTGATACATCAAGCGACCGAGCGCGACCGAATCCAAGGAACGCCGCGCGTGTCTTCCGCGCCGGCCGCGGCGTCAAACCGCAGTCCGCTGTCATTTCTCGCTAAGCATTCGGCGGCGCAGGTCTCCAGCCCTCTGCGCTCCATTCCAGCCCTTCCAAGCTTTTCTCCAGGCCTCCAGGCCTCATTACCAGCCTCCAAGCTCCTCCACTACCAGCCTCTGAGCTCCACTACCAGCTCCACATCGTCACTTTCACGACACTCCATGAGCTCCATCGAGGCCCCAACGCTCAAGCGGCGGCGCGACGAGCGCCTCGAGCTGCGAGAGGAAGCGAGCGAGACGACCGGCGAGAGCTCCGCGGGCTCCGACAGCGAGCTCGAGCGTGAGTTCGACTGCGAAATCGACGAATTCGAGGACTTTGAGCCCAACAAGCGGCGGCGGCTGCTGCTACGCCAGGAGGAGCGCGAGCTGCGCCGAGAACTGCGCGGCCTGCGGACGACCGTGGAGCGCGTGGAGCGGCAGGTGGCGGCGGCCGGCGGCAAGCTGCGCGAGCTGCGCGCGCTCGTGGAGCAGCTGGTGGCCGCCGAGCTGCAGGCGGACGCGCGGCCGCGCGAGTGATTCGTTCCAGCATGAGCTTTCAGTCGCGTAGGTGGTACCATAAGTATAACGAGGCGTTCGAGCCGTTCGTGAAAGGCGAAGAGCAAGCTTCAGTGATAGCAGGCCATTAGGACGAGGCCCACAGACCCAAGGCTCGAACGTGCTCACGGTCTTTAGAAGTCACCAACATGTTCATGAACCATGGCTTGATCACTAGCTGGGCCTCCATGAGCAGCACATGACCATGAGCATTGTCACCTACCGAACGTAGGGATTCCTGGCGGCCGCTTGTCTATGTCCGCGTTCGGCGGTGTTCGGCATGGGGAACAGCGACGAAGGCGGCGGCCGGTCGTGGTCGCGGAGGTGGTATATATTGGAATTTATATGCAACGGTCGGATGGACGTGGTCGGTCGGTCGGGGAGAACTGGTGTAAAGTCCATCGTGGAAGGAGTTGCGCGGTCGTTCTCGTTGGGGTTTGGAGCAGTGAGTTTGTATACAGAGACCATATCGAGACGGTCGGTCGGTTGGGAATGCGAGTGATTTCTTATGAGGCGTGCTGAACTGTGCGGTCGCGCTAATCGATAATTAATATATGGGATTTAGTATGTTATGGTCGTATCGACGCGGCCGGTCGGTCGGAATGGAGAGTGTCAAGTCTAGCGAAATATCGTCACCCATGATGCCAGCTGGTATCGAATGATTGCCGCGATGGACATTCCAGTTGACTGCGTTGCACTCTCATGGACTGGGCCAACACAATTAGGGAGCGAAGCTCCAAGAGTTTGCTTTTCAATGGTGCTTTGGGTGTTGCTTCCTCGTGGAAGTCTGGAGTTATTGGCTGGAAGTTCACACGACTGAGTTTTCCGATCTCAAGATTGTGAGCGCCAAGCTTTTCGTGTTGTTGCAATATTGCTCGATGGTGCAACGATAAGCAGCAGTGTTTTGTACAAGCCAGCAAGCCTAAGATTTGTCCACCCTAATTTTGCTTCCATGCCAAGAAGCGTTCACAGTCGAGCGAGGCATTCACGGTGTGGTTGCTCGTAGGTTCCGATGCGGCTTGTACATCGAACTTCATCATCGCGTTCAGAAAATCTTCAAAATCCAGCATCTTCGAGGGTAACCTCTCTGCTACCGCCCGCACAGTTCGTACCTCTGTCTACGATGCTCTGGGACCCAGTGGAATGACCGTGCGGACACCCGTGGCCGAGAAGTGGTGCGTCTCCTCCACAAACCATAGATCGCTGACCAAAAATGGCTTCGGTTCGCGCTCGAACCGCTCCGAAATTTCATCACACCGATCACGCAGCGTCTTCAGCGTGTCATCGCGTACATCGGGCGATAACACACGCGCCAGCGTCGAGTGGATGATCGTGCGCGTTCCTTTGCTCTTGGGCATGTGCT
>JAASGX010000959.1:0-11394 GCA_023334415.1 Phytopythium chamaehyphon | reverse complement strand
TGATGGTCTGTCGCTCTACGAGCGGCTGCATGAGCTGCCGCGAGAAGGCGTGTCCCCAAGAGAAGACAGATCCCTTGGCGACGCCCTGGATGGCGCCCCAGGGGAAGAAGCCGTCCCAGACGCCGACGACGCCCTTGTTGGTCATCTCGCGCGTGAGCGCCCAGTACGACTTGCCCGGGTTCGTCTGCTTCATGATCTTGACGAACTCCAGGTAGTGCCCCAGCATGAACTCGTACCCGAGCGCCACGCCCGCCCCGATGAACAGCTTGACGCCCGGCCGCTCCATCCGCTGCGCCGGAGCAGCCGCCGCCTGCCCGCCGGCCAGCGACAGCTGCGCGGACGCCGACGCCGACGCGGCCGAGGGGCCAACGGCCGCGCTCAGCGCCAGCGGCCGCAGCCGCGAGCGGTCGACGAGCGGGAGCGGGAACACAACGGGGGGTAGCATGGCGAGTGACGCCGCGGGTGAGGGGGGATCGGAGGATTGGCGACTAGGGAGGAGAGGTCAGAGGAGGAGGGGGGAAACATGGCGCCAGGCGAATGCGCGATCCCGAGACTCGCGCAGAGTATGGGCGGGTCATCCCTCCGCCAACTGCAACAACTGCCGCGATTTAGACCCCCTACAAGGCCCCTTATTAGGGGTCACAGGCAGCTTACCACGCATCACGAGAGCTCTCAGCACACCGCGGATCATGGTCGTCAAGAGGCTCTGACGCTTGTTGTCACGAGCTAGCCCATCAGGCGGAATTGATACCCTTCTTCTGGTACTGTAGGCATTTCTGCTCTCGCTTCGAACATCCACTGTGTATGTCTTTCCGAAGTCGGTGGTGGCGATTGCAATCGCCAGTGGCATAGCACGTGGATGCCGCAAAAGTGAGCTCGACAACTAATTGGACGACACCTCCAGTTGGCATGAGCACTCCTCATCAGGATATGTCCTGACGCAGGGCACTTTCATGCTGCTGGCTTGAGAATTCCCCAGAGATGCCGATGATGAAGCTGACAGCACTTTAGTTTGCTACGTTCCTTTTCAATGGGGACCATACTCTGCCTTATATGTTTAAAAATCCGATTCTAACATTTTTTGTATACAGTTTTGTAGGAGGAGAGATAACCGATAGATTGCGCGTCGTGATTTTGCGGCGCTTGCATTGAGGGCGGCCACGTCGACCGCGTCACCGGCGCCGTTTCGCGGCCAGTGACGCGGCTCTCGCACCACGTCAGCAGCTCCAGCTCGCGCTGCAGCACCGCCGGACGGATGCGTGGCCGCCGCCGATGCCTTGGGCGCTCGGCTCGCCGCCAGCCATCGCGAGTGCGCAATCAGCTTCCGTCGGCCTGAGCGTGCGGGGCTCGCGCCGAAGCGGGCGCCTCGAGAGATCCAGCGCTCGGCGCCGGGGAGAAAAGAAGCAGCGCTCCGTGCAGTGACGTCACGCGCCTCCGGCGTCCGGCGGCGGCGGCCACTGCTGCTGCCTACTGCTGCTGCTGCTCGTCAAAGCGCCCCGCGGACACGCGGCAGTAGTCGGCGGCGTACTGCCGAGCCAGCGACTGCAGCCGCTCCACGTCGCTCGAGCCAAGGATGCGGCCGAGAGCGGCGCCAACTGCGTCCGCGTACATTTGGGCTGCCAGCGCCGCTGGCTGCGCGCTCACTACCACGCTCACGTTCTCGTCGGCCTCAGCGGTGTCTGCGCTGGCATCGGCCACGGCGCGCCCAAGGTCAGCGTCGCCTCCGTTGTCACCCGCAGCGACTGCGTCCACGACTGCAGCGCAAGCGGCAGCTACCTGCGAGTGATGGTATCGACTGAGGATTGCCCGCTGTGCTTCTTGCGCAACTTGGATCAAAAACGCGCGCGCCAGGCGGCGAGTGCGGAGGTGCTTGCGAGCACGGGTGGCAATGTCGCGCAGCGATTTGAGGCAGTGCATGTGCTTTCGAGCGAGCACGCGCGCCTTCTCCGCCTTCAGAATTTGAACCTCTCGCATCTTTTCACGCTTGTCGTCCATGCGAGGGCTCAGGCTAGTGTAGCCATCCACGATCGTGTCAAAAACACTGCGCTCCGAGTGGAGTGTGTCAACTAGCGAAGTCCCCGAAGGAGATCGGCCATCGTGTGCAAATAGTCGGGGAGTCGAGTTAGTCGATGGCAAGTGCGTCTGGAGGTTGCTATCGCTGGTGTGGCTCAATTGCTCCTTGGTTGCCGACTTGGCCTCTTCTGACTCGGAAGTCCTCTCAATAATCTCTGCAGAGGTGCCTTCGATTGTTGTGACATCTGCCTCGCGTGGCCCTTTGTGATCCGCTTCTGAAGGAACTTCTCCTTGAACGAGTGATTCGATTGCTGCCGAAATGAACCCAACCTCATCTGAAACTAGTGCGTCAACCCCCTTTTGAACGTCAGAAATCGAGGATGGCGAGCGCTCAAGATGTGATAAAAGCCCGCTCAGAAAGTTTCCGTAGTGAAACAGCTTTTGGCAGCTATTACTCGTATCCAGGTCACCAGGGAAAACGTTGAGCTCTGCACGAAGTGTATCTTCCGAAAGTCCTGCAAAGTCAACTCCACACAACATCTGGATCAAGGCTGCAAAAGTCTCGCTCCGAATTACCCCTCGATTTTGTACATCCATCCGTGCAAAGCACCCAATCAAATCGACACGAGCTTCACGACACCTGAGCGCCAAGGTATCACCAAGTGATTGAGAGCTCTCAACGTTCATTGTATCTGTCCCGACAGACGCAGTCGATTTTGGTGAATCAAGACTCGGCTCCGACGACTTCTGTGGTCGGGTTGAGACTGCCCGAGGGCCGGCAGCTTTTTTACCGCTCCTAGGTGGTGTTGGAGTTGCATCTATCTTCGATTCAACAGGTTTCTCTTCTGAGTCTTTGACGCGAGGGGCCTTGGCAGCAGCAATTGCAGCGCGCTCCGACTGCTCTTTTTCTAGTTGCGCCTTCTCCGCTAGCTCTAATGCCGATAACGCATCTGCTGCCTGTGGGTAGACATTGAGAATGGCCTCGTACAGTTGTCGAGCCTCATCAAAGCCCCCACTCGCTACGAGCACATCGCCGAGCTTGTACTTAGCATACGAATCTTCTGGATTCAGTTGCATGGCCCGCCGAAATTGCTCTACACTGCTCGGTAAATCATGAGCAGCTTCGAATGCGCACGCAAGATTGATTCGAAGGCGAAACTCAACCTCCGCGTTGATGTCCGACGAAAGCGCGAGCTCGTATAGCTCGATCGCTTTCTCGAGCTCTCCTCGGGTGTGCATTCGCACTGCGGCCTTGGTGACTGCTTTTAGTTTCTGCGTCGGTTCTAGGCTAGAGTGGTTTTGCGGAAGTGAGCGCCACCACCATTCGAAGCCACTAACCGAGTTGATGCATTCTGGGTTCCACGAGTACTTGTCCGAGATGGCAATTTTTTTCTTTGGGCTGCCTCCAGCGTCCGGACTTGGCAACGGAGACCCAGGGAGCGAGTCAGATCCAGCATGGTCAGCGTCGCTCCAGTTTTGCCTTTTTTCTTCGCTCATATAAGGTGTTTTGCATCGACGACGACGCTCACCGTCTACTGCGTCTAGCTTCGGGGTGCTGTAAATCATTGCTCGCCTGCTTTGTTCTACAGGTGATGTAGGTGGTCTGGTGATCGGGAGGCGCGTTGAGCTGTATGGTGAGGGCGCCTCAACATACAGCGCCGAAATAGTCGTCGTTGGTGAAAATGGAGGGCGCAGTGAGCCACCCCGAGAGCCGTCACCAGGGCGTTTGACAAGCTCCGGGAGCATCAGCGCATTATCTTTTTGCGGCGAGCGTGGTGAAGACGCAGCATCTGCCGTTTGAGCTCGAGGCTGGCCAAAATCACTCGGACTCCGAGTAGGGGGCAAGTTATCGAGTTGTATCGGGGACTCAATGGGCATGTCGATAGAAAACCACTGCAGCAGATCGGTAGCGAGCTCTCGGATAACTTCGCTGTCAGGGTGACGCTTTTGGAGCGATAAGATGAACATGTTTGGCTTCCAAGGGCGTCCTTGAGTTGCAACTTGGCAAGCACGAACCATTGCTGAGTGGTCATCGTGGGCCATCAACAACAGCATTCGCAGACAGATAATCTACAGCACAAGAAAAAAGTGGTTGGTTAGCAGCTATTTTTTCGGCTGAGAACTCTGCGCATACTCGTTTCTCCGGTTCTCCGTACTGCGACAGAAAGCGGAAGATGCAGCCTGCGAATCCAGACCGATTGGCGTCCGCTCGGATAGCAGTACACTGCAGCAGCTCGTGCGCTTCCGACAGAAAATAGTCCTGCACGCAGACGACGAAAGAAATGTTCGTTTCGTGAGCAGCCTGCCATGTCAGCACTTTCGTTCTTGCCACGCACCAAGTGGGGTTCTGGACAGCGGTCGACCGACGCTGCGTACATCAGTGCGGCCATGGGGTCCGCTGTGGCTGTGGAGAACTCGGACTCTGCGTGGAGCACCGGCGACGCGCGCAGCCGCTCCAGGACGACCTGTTTGTGCTTCTTGAGCAGCGCGTCGGCTGCGGTTGCACACGAAAGTCAGTCAGTTAGCGCAGCCACCAGCCGCCAAGTCGCGGGCCAGCTAGGCGCACCAGCGGCAGACGCGGGCGGGGTGACGACGCGGCTCTTCTGGAAGAAGGTGTTCATCCAGAGGCTGTTGCGCTCGAGCATGGCGGCCTCGACGCCGAAGGACGCGTGCAGCCGCGCGAAGTGGCCGAGCCATCGCTGGTTGGCGGCCACCAGCGCGTCGAACGCGCCCTCTGCCTCTGCCTCGGCGTCGGGCAGTTCGAGCCGCAGAAGCTCGCGCGCCATGTCGTCGGATGGGAAGTGTTGCTGCCTAGTATTCCTGGCGGCGGCGCGCCGCTGTTTTTAGGCACGGCGGGGACGAACTGGTGCGGTTGGCTGGAGCGGCTCCGTCGCCTGTGGGCGCTCGCTAATGACCGGCTGGCTGGCCCAGGCCGCTGCGGCCGGCGCTCGCTTGGCAGGCGCCCATGCGCCGCTACGAGCTGCGCCTCACCTGTCGGCGCATCCTGAGTCCTGCCTGTGATCCATGTCGTGCGTGGCGGCGCCTTCGGCGTCTGCGATTGGCCGAAACGGCTCCGCTTTATACCCAATGGCAGTGCCCGCCGGCTGTTTGTTGCGACGTCGTCGGTTCCCCAACAACGAAGAAACGAGGCAAAGCGATCGATCGCGGGGGCCGCTCAGTCGTCGCTCGCGCCGTCTGTAGACCGAGCGCCAGAGCGAGCGCCAGTGCCAGAGCGAGAGATGCCGGGCGACCGCCAGGCGCTGCCCGCGCAGGGCCGCGGTCTGCTGCTGGGCGCGCTGGCCACGCCCGAGGACCTGCTGGCGACCGCCGTGGACCCTGGCGCTCCAGCCTCGGCCTCGGCCTCAGCCTCAGCCCTGGGCTCTGCTTCTATGGGCGCGGGCGCGGGCGCGGCGCCGCACCACGAGGTCCACTGGGAGGGATACGTGCGCAAGAAGGGCGACTGGCTGCCGCGCTGGGAGGAGCGCTACCTCATCCTCGACGGCGCCGCGCTCACGTACTACAACTCCAAGGACGAGGCGCGCAGCGGCCGCAACCTTCGCGGACGCATGCAGCTCTCCAAGGTGCGGCCCGAGAACTACGGCAAGGCGCACGGGTTCCTCATCGAGACCAGGGGACACAAGTGCTTCCACCTCTGCTGCTCCACCGAGCTCGAGAAGGACATGTGGGTCGAGATGATGCAGGCCGCCATCGACGAGCACGACCACGGCGGCGCCTCGCGCGCGCACTCCTCCTCGAGGTCTATGTCCATGTCGGCCAGCGGCAACCCGTCCACCGCCGGGGACAACGCCGACGCCGGCGGGGCCTCCTCGGTCTCGTCGCTCTCGCCACCCGTGGCGGCCGCCACCACGCAGGTCGACCTGCGCAGCTTCTACTACGCCTTCCGACAGCTCCTCATATCGCACTCCTCCTCGCCCCAGTTCTTCCCCAAGCTCTCGAGAGACGTCGTGCTCACCTCCAACTACGCGCCAACCGTGCCCTTCTGGGGCGAGTACCACGGTCTCGATGGCGTGCTGCACTTCTTCTCGATCCTGTACGAAACGGTCGAGTTCACGGCGTTCCTCGTCACGGACATTGCCCAGGCGACAGCGGGGTCGACGGCTGTCGTGGCTGGCCGAGAGACAATGAAGAACCGCGACAACGGGCGCACCTTCACGCAGCAATGGCAGCACACGATCGAATTCGCTCCGGATGGTCGCGTCAAGAGTCTGACAATCACTGCCGACCCGGTTGCGGCGTCAGCCGTGTTTGGATGCAACGCCACCTCGAGTCTGTCGCTGCCGACAATAGCTGCGGTCAGCAGCAACAGCTTCTACTCCTCGGCTCCCAACGGCAACACTTCCAGTGGCGACCACCCGGCAGGCACTCTCCGAGTAGTGGTTTTTCGCGGCGAGCAGATCTCGAACCGGAAAACACAAAGCGGTGATGAAGATGGCAGCGACGATCACGACAGCGATCATACCGATGACAACGATGGTGAGGAAGACGACGACGATGGCGAGCGCGGATCGTTTGCGGACGAGACACAACGCACCGAAAATGCCGAAACCTGTTATGGCGTGTTTATAGGGTTGCGGCTGATCACGGACGGCAAGACTAACGTGTATGCGCCGTCATCGTCGACGGGCTGTTTGGCTCGCACTCATCCAGCCAGTGAGGAGTCTGTGAAGCAGCCCATCGATCCTTCGTGGCACTCTTCGCATGAAATTCCGTTTGCTGGACTTACGCGTGGGAAGCCGTGTTTTATGCTGATCGAGGCTTGGCGCGTGCGCCCTTCAGAGCCTCCTGCTGGCTCCAGCGACCCGTCTACTGCCCAGCCCGTTGAAGAGATCATTGGCGTCGCGAAGGTTAATCTCGCGCCTTTCTTGGCACTGGCGAGCTCTTCGCGAACGGTTCGAGAGAGCGTCATGCACACAGATATTGCTCGGGGTGCTGTTCCGCAGTGGTACACGTTGCTTTCTGCGCACGAGACCAAGTTCACCTGTGGTCGTGTGCAGGTTAGCATCAACTTCGAAGCCATCGACAAGCATCTGAATGGTGCAACTCATAGAAACGGCACGGCTAACGCTGCTAATGGTTTTGTTTCGGCTACTTCAGACGCGGGGGGCTCTGATGCGTCAAATGGCCCCGTTGATACTGTATCCGGGGCTACATTGCCGGTGTCATCGACGGCATTAACTGCGGGAAGCCAACGAGTACAGGCACGGCTACCGCGAGGCTACTCCTTTCGGGACATAAAGCGCGACAACCACCAGTTCCGAGTGGGCAACACGACGTTTGATGTCCCGAAGCGCTATCAGATGATCAAGGCAGTTGGTCAAGGTGCATACGGCTGCGTGATCGCTGCCAGTGACACCGAGACTGGTCAAGCGCTCGCAATCAAGAACATTCCGAACGCGTTCAATGATCTAATCGATGCCAAGCGCATCTTGCGTGAGATCCGCTTGATGCGCCATCTGAACCACCCCAACCTCGTCAACCTGATCGACTTGATTCGTCCGCCGTCTCTCCATGAGTTCAATGATGTGTACATTGTTACGGATCTGATGGAGACTGATCTACACCGAGTGATCCACTCGAATCAGTCTATCAGTGACGATCACATTCAGTACTTCCTGTACCAGATGCTGCTCGCTGTACACTACGTTCACTCGGCTCAAGTGCTTCATCGCGATCTCAAGCCCTCCAACATTCTGGTCAATTCGGACTGTGATCTCAAGCTTTGCGACTTTGGTCTGGCGCGTGGCGTGCATGGGCTCGATTCTGGACTTACCGAGTATGTTGTGACGCGCTGGTACCGCGCCCCTGAGCTCCTGCTCTCGTCCAAATACGACAAACAGATGGATGTGTGGGCTATCGGCTGCATTTTGGCCGAGATGCTTGGCCGCCGTCCTCTCTTTCCGGGTCACGACTACTTGCATCAGCTGAAGATCATTATGGATGTGATCGGGTCGCCTTCGGAGGACTCGCTCGACTTCATCACGAACCCCAAGGCAAAGCGCTTTATTCTGCGACAACCGAAGAAACCCAAGGTGCCGCTTGCGTCAGTGTACCCTCGTGCTACCCCGGCATGCCTTGACTTGCTCGAGAAGATGCTTGTGTTTGATCCCCGAAAGCGTATCTCGGTTGCTGACGCACTTGAGCATCCCTATCTGAGCCTTGTGCGCGATACTTCGCTCGAGCGCACTTGCCCAACTCCATTCGACTTTGCCTTCGAGAACACGGAACTGACGAAGCAAAAGCTGCAGGAGCTTATTTTCGAAGACGTATGCCACTTCCACCCTGATGCTGGTGTTATTCCGTCCCACGCGGAGGCTCCAGCTCCTGTGAGCAACAGCGGAAGCAGTCGGCGTTGGGGAAATGGTAGCAATGGCAGCGCCCGGACTGCTACCATGAATAGTACCCGGCCAAACCCTGATGCCACCTCGGTGAACACAGCGTCGGTGGTATCGAGTTTGCCGTCGGAGCGACCGGCTCCAGCCGCAGTTGCAGCTCCTATCCACCCGATCCCGACTGCTGCTGCAGTGCCAGTTGCCACTTCAGTGGAGGCTCGTCCAGCGCCAGTGGTACTGCTTCCTCCGAACAGCTTGACATCGGAGCCGCCGTCAGCGGTTATCCCAGTCGCCAGCTCTGTGGCTCCCGTTGCTCCTGTTGTGCTTTTGTCGCCATCAACGTTGCCGACGGTGACAGATTCAACTGCGGCACCGACTGCAGAAGCACCGGCTGTGCCATTCCCGCCGGTTGAAGTATCTTTGAATATTGACGAGTCTGTGGCTGAGACTCCTGAAGATGCTCCTACATCAGAGGAGCCGCTGCCGTCGCCGGAGCCGTCAGCTGCCAGTGATGCTGATGCAAGCGCCGAGAGCAACCACAGTGCCGTTTCTCCTACTCTTGTGGCTGCGGCCGAGATGTCAGCAGCTGATGCAATTGATGCCGAGCTGGAAGCCATCGGAGCAAGTGGCATTCACAATGTTTCGCTGGATGAGGCCGATCTGGATGAGGATGACCTAGGGGCATTGTCTCCAGGACTGGACAGCGGCCTCGAAGACACGGCACTGGAGGCAGACGAGACCGCTGAGAGTGGAGCTGCAACTTCATTGGCCGGTGCTACTGATGTGACTGCACCAGCGGGCGAAATTGACTTGGCATCTTCTCCTACCAAGAAGCTGCTCCACCCGCCAAACGCATCGCTTTCTCCGTCCTCGTCGGTCTGAAAAGGAAGCGTATCGTTGTCTGTGTGGGATTTCTTGAGCCGCGTTTCGCCAAAGGGAAAGCGAATCTAGCGACGTATAACATGCAGCGAGGTAGTGAGTGTTGAGATGAGGATGCGACGCGGCCGTAGCGATCAATTCCACATCTGGGCTGTCTCGTGGGCAGGTAGCCCCAGTTGTCTCCCAAGCGCACTCGACCCTCCGCGTCAATCATCACACCTCCATCATCATCATGTATGCTTCAAAGGAAAAAGTATATTGTTGTGTGAGACTACTTGAGTTGAGTGCGTTCCTTTGGGGCAAATCACACACGCTAGCATCCTCGATGCCCTGGGGCTATAAACTGTCGTGCGTAGCGAGGAGAAGCCGGCGCTACTGGTGCAATGAGCCCCGAGCGCCCTCGGCTGGTCTTCGTGGCACTTGGCGTCGCTGTCCGTGGCTTCCAGCCCGAATTAAGTAGTTCGCAGGCGTACAGCGACACAATGGCATCGCTTGTCGGGAACTTCCGCAGCGCCTGCATGAGCATGAGTTCTCGGCGGATGCGAGCTTCACGTGGCTGCAGCTCCAGTGATAGATTGTTGCAAGTAATGAGAGCATCGGCATCTGACACCGCAAATTTGAGCGCTTTTGCATCTTGCTGAGCAGAGCCGAACACACGCTTCCATCGCACAAGGGTGAGCTTGTTGCCGTCCTTGGCTGCGAATTTTGGAAGATCAGTGAGCCCAAATCGCCGAGCCACGAGCGTCGCCCACAACGAGGATCGATTCATGAGGCTTTGGATCTCGTGGTTGGAGGCGAGCTCTAGCTGGCCGAGGGTGGATGCGTCCAAGAAAGCGCATACGTGCTCCAGAAGAGCTGACGGGATCAGGTCGAGCATAGGTCAGGGGGATTTTCGAATGTGGTAGCCCCGAAGGAGGGGAATACGGCGGAAGAGAGAGACTTTGCGTCAGTCTGCTCCATGCCACCAGAGACGTGCGTGCATGAAGCGGACGCGTTGCGGTAGGGATGGCTATTTATGAGGCAGCATATGAGGTCAGACTGGAGGGAGGTAAGAGCTCTGCAGCTGGAAATCGTCAGGGAGGTGCAATACAAATGCGCGGCTCGTGTTAAGCGGCTGGTGCTACACGCGTCTCGATGCCAAACGCTCATGCGTGCGGGTTGCGCAGCACGAGGATGACCGAGTCGCCGCGCAGGAACATCTTGCTCACGAAGCGGTCCTTGTTGACGGGCTTGGCAGCCTTCTTGCCCTTGCCCGACTTGGGGATCTCGGTCCACATCTCCTTGACGTTCTCCAGCACCCTGCAGGCCTCCAGCCAGTCAGCCGCCGTAGGTTAGGCATAGCGCAGGCAGACGTACATGTTGCAGTGGCGGTCGAAGGCCTTGACGCGCGCCAGCAGCTTGTGGTTGTTGCGCACGTTGATGAGCACCTGCGAGTTGTTCTTGACCGAATGCAGCAGCACCGACATCGGGCCCTTCTGGAACTCCTCCTCGTCCTCCTGCACGCGCTTGAACTCGCCGCCGCCGCTGCCGCACGAGCCCCAAGCGTCAGCCGCCAGATCTCAGCCCCCAGAGCGCCGCAGAGCGCGCCGCCGTCGCGAGCGTCCGTCCTCGCACCTCCGCAGGCGTCGGGCGGTCTCCAGGCGCGCGCATCGAGCCGCCAGCCGCCCCGGGGCGCGTCAGGCAACGCCACTTACCTCGCCATTTCGCTTGGTCGATCTGCGTGCTTGGCTTCCAAAGGTCTGGCAGCGATACTTTGATTCATTCAGGTTTGTAACAGCTACGAGCCGTGAAATCTAACACAACGAGTTCAATAGAGACAACGAGGGCTATGACTATGAACTAGATTACTCCCACTCGCTTACGCGAGTGCGCCTACCAACCGGCTACACCTAGAAGACGGGCTGGTTACCGTGTGAGCAGGTTCGTGTTGAAAATCACCCGGACTCACGCTTTGGCTCCTCCGAAGAGGCCCCCTCGACACCTCGCGATGCCGGCCATGTCGTCGGTCGGTACTGGCGCACTTGTAGAGGTCGTGGTTGAAGTCTAGTCGCTTGAATCCGCTGTTTTCGTGGTCGTTGGTGCAATGACGCAGCCATGTGTTGCCGCTCGGACGCACGCAGTCTTGCATCGCTGACTGGATACGCATGGATAT
>JAASGX010000958.1:0-11396 GCA_023334415.1 Phytopythium chamaehyphon | reverse complement strand
GCTAAATGTTGTGAGCTCAGCAAAATGGGTGTCAACACCACCAAGGTGGTAAACAGTTTCCTGCACGCGTATCATGAATGAACTCCCATGAAAGAGCGACATAAGTGCTGGCACTGCATTAGATGCTGTCCAACACCGAGTTGATCTTCTCATCCATAACCATTGGGCTTTCCAGTTCCAGCAAGTTGCTTCGATCACGGGTCCAAGCTTGTCAATGCACCTGCGTCTGCCTCGACCTGGGATCAACCTCAGCCATATCTGGTATCTAAGTGTATCGTGTTTCCAAGTCCAAAATGAGATGAAATGTCAAGATACCTCAACTCAGCTTCGCAGTACATCCGTTATTGGTGGTATTGCGTACAGTAAAAATATGCGAAAATTTGGCGTCGGTGACGTCAAGACGAACGAACGTGTCGAGAGCCTCGAGTCTCGGTCTCCGATGTCTCATTCGAGCAATTGTAGCCGCTCAATCAGTCCTCGTTCGCCATGCTGAGAGCCCTGCTGGTTGCCAGCCTGCTGGCGGTCGCGACTCGCGGCGAGACTCTGTGCTCCTCTAAACCAGTGACGTATCCAGAAGCCATGGAGGAGTACGCCGATCTGCGATTCGCGCTCGAAGCCATCCTCGAACATAACGTGGCGACGTGGCTCTCGGACCGCATCGTGAACGGCAACGCGACGGCGACGGTCGAGCAGCTTGTGGCCGACTGCAACGAGGACTCGCGCCTCGCGGTTGTGCTGTACGCGCTGCCCAACAAGGACTGCAACGCAGGCTTCTCGAATGGCAATGGCACGGTCACGACTGGAGAGGACTACGCCGAGTTCGTGCAGGGCATCGCCGACATCATTGGCGATCGCAAAGTGCTTTACGTGGTCGAGCCGGACGCCGTGGGGCTGATCGTTGACGGCGGCTGCGCCATCGAGTACGGATATCAGAGCAACCTTACAGCTGCAGTCGAGATCCTGTCAAACACGAATCCGAACGCCGAAATCTACATGGACGTCGGGTACTGGACGCTGTTGAACACCGAGTCAGCTGCGGCCGTCGCGAGCGTCGTCAAGAAGGTCATGGGCAACTCAACGGTCAAGGGCATCACGCTCAACACGTCCAACTACCGCCCGACGAGCGAGCTCGTGCCGCTGTGCGAGAACTTCCAGAGCGCCATGAACTCGACCGACGTGAAATGCATCATCGACACGTCTCGCAACTTTGACGGTTACTTCAACAGCACAGAGCTGGCGACCACGACCGAGTGGTGCAACTCGGAACTCGGCGGCGTAGGTGTCCCGCCGACCTCAGACACGGGCTACGACAGCATCGACTACTTCCTGTACATCAAACCACCCGGCGAGAGCGATGGGTACTGCACCAACCAGTCGAACGCCGCCATGCGCGGGCCGCAGGCGGGCGAGTTCTTCTACGACCACTTCCTCAAGCTGTGGAACCACGGATACTTCACCACCAACGGCGAGGACGTCCGCATCTTCGACCCAACCGAGGTCATCAGCGCCGCCCCCGAGCCCACCACGGGCCGGTTCGTGGCGCTCGCACTGCTGAGCGTCACCATCGCCTCGGTCTTCTAGACGAGCGTCGAAGAATCCCAAGCAGTACACTAACTATCATCAACCAGTTGATCTACAGTCATTTCTCATCCATTCGAGCAATGCATTGCATCTCTAAGTCCGTTGCTGCCTATCGGACATCGTCGTGAGCTGATGGCCAACCGCTGTCGACCCACCGAGCTCTGTTTGCGGTGGTTAAAGATCCAAGAGCTACACAGGCTGTAGCCAGCTGGAAACCGCTCGACGATCTCCCCGAGTTGAAGCGGCCGCTGTCGGCCGCAGGATTGGGCTGGCCACTTGGCGTTTGTGTGTGCGAGTCACGCGTGGCGAAAAGCTGAAGCCATGCCCGCCCACTCATACAAATCCCAAGTCAAACGCCCAGCTGTCACGCGAGCAGACACGGCTGACTTGGGTTTTGTATGCGGTCACTGATGTGTAACTGCCGCCGCCTCATCTCCCTTCCGCCTTTGGTCTGACTTCTACAGGGGGCGGACGGGAAGCCAGTTGCGCCATTGCATTGGTCATCGCTGTCAATTCCATCCGCCACTAGCCAACTCGCAAGCTCGAGCTCACGAACCGCGAGCGTTCGTACTCCTTTACTCCCTCGCTCCGCTTCTGCATCGCATCGCCATGTTCTCTCGCCTCGCCGTCTCTGCGGCCGTCGCGCTGGCTGTCATCGCCTCTCCGGCGACTGTCAAGGCCGACGGATCGCTCGCGGGTTCGCTCGCCGCCTCCATCGACGGCAGCGTCGCCGCCGATGCCGACGTGTACGTGCCGTCGAGCGAGGACATCGTGTTCCCCGTGACGGCCGACGAGGCGCTCGTGCAGCTCAAGGGCGCCTCCGAGGTCGTCTACTCTACCTCGGCCCCCGCCACGACCACGACCGCCGCGCACGCGACCGACTGCGACCCGCAGTTCCCAGCCGAGGCCACGCCGACCGTGACACCCGCTGCTACGGTGGCTGCCGAGGAGACCGAGGCGCCGACGGCGACTCCTGCTGCCACCGAGGCTGCTGAGGAGACCGAGGCCCCGGCGGCGACGCCCGCTGCCACGACGGCTGTGGAGGACCTATCGGTGGAGGCCCCGGCGGCGATCACGACCGACTCGGGCTACGAGGCCATCGACAACTCGACGGCGCTCGAGGTCGTGTCCACGAGCAGCGCGTCGGCCTCGGAGAGCGAGGAGACGCAGAGCGCTAACACGCAGAGCTCGGGCGACGCCGCCAGCGGCGTGGGCAGCTCGGCCACGATCATCGGCGTGATCGCCGTCGTGGCGGTCGCCGTGGTCGGCGCGGTTGTCGCTCGCAAGCGGCGAAGCAGCCGCAACCGCAACAACACGCTCACGACGCCCTCGGACGCGTCGGCTGAGCCCGTCGAGCTCAAGCCGACGCCTGCCAACCGCAGCACGATCCTGTAAGGCGACAGGCGACCGTCTATCTGTGTGGTGCGTGCGTGGAGAAGCAGCTCGCTCGGGATTCTATGTGAGCCGCCGATCGTGCAGTCGAGTGATGCAAAATACATTCCTGAAGGAGCCGCAAGTCCTGCGGCTCCGTTCTGTTCGCAAGCTTCCTATCGCCTTTCGCCATTAGGCACACGAACCTTGTGCCTCCAGCCGAACGGCCGACGGTCATCGGCATTGCCAAGCAGTTGGCGGCACTCAAAGCGGCGTGAGCATTCGCCTCTACGGAGCTTATGGCTGCAGTGAGCTTTGGTGGGTCGGAGCTGCTCGGCCGCACACCTTGACAGCTGGTGCAGCGGGCGACCGTAGAGTACTGATCCGTGTCGTCCACTCGATAACGTCAAAATATCTATTGTTGAAGTGACAGTCTGATACTTCGTTACAAATAAACAACACCATGTTACAAGTGGATATGGTAAAGTAGAGGGTGTCTAAGGAACGAATAGAAAGGCCACTGGGTGCGTGTGGCGCCAGCTGGTGCCGCCCGTCAGTGTCTTGTTCGCGTCCTGCGTGACCGCCAGTGACTGGATGTAACGGTCGGCTAGTCAGCGGATCCATTCGGTTCAGCCAGTGTGTAGTGCATGGGTCGGTGTCCGTAGAGTACGGTATCAATACTCGCTGCAGATCCTCGCGCGTGGGCCTCTACGTCCTCGCCCCCGCATCCCACGCACCTCGCCATCTCTCCATTCGCACTTCTGCGTTCGCCCGCTCGCCACTCCTTCCGCCTTTGCTGCCAAAGTATCAGCTCCAGCTAGGGTTTTGCAACATGCTGCGGTTCCTGCAAGGCCTCTCGGCCATCGCCCTCGTGGCCATGCAAGCGGTGCACGCCGGCGACACGCTGTGCTCCGTCGCGCCGCTCAACTACGCGTCGGCCAAGACGACCTACCCGGCCTCGGCCTTCGCGCTTGAGGCGCTCGAGAGCTTTGGTGTCTCGACCTGGTACTCGGACCGAGTGGCCAATGGCAACTACGCCTCCACGGCGAGTGAGCTTGTGGCCGCGTGCGGAGAAGACACGCGTCTCAGTGTCGTGGTCTACGGCATCCCCAACAAGGACTGCGCCGCCGGCGAGTCGGCCACGGGCTCCACCGTCACGACCACGGAGCAGTACCAGAACTTCCTGCAGACGCTCATCGACTCCGTCGGATCTCGCAAGGTGCTCTACATCCTCGAGCCGGATGCCATCGGTCTGCTCGCCGACTCAACCAGCTGCGGGCAGTCGGCCGGCTACCTCGAGAACCTCAAGATTGCCATCACCATGCTCTCGACCAACGAGAACGCGCAGATCTACCTCGACGTTGGCTACTGGACGCTCGAGTACACGTCCACGGCCTCGACGGTCGCGAGCATCGTCAAGCAGCTCCTGGCTACGAGCTCCAACAAGGTCAAGGGCATCTCGCTCAACACGTCCAACTACCAGTCCACGAGCCTGCTCTCGACGCTGTGCAGCAACTTCCAGAGCGCCATCGGCTCAACCGATCTGCACTGCATCTTCGACACCTCGCGCAACTACAACGGCGGGCCGTCCTCGGACGAGTGGTGCAACGTCAAGTCGGCCGGTATCGGCGCGGTGCCCACGAGCGACACTGGCATGGACAACGTCGACTACCTCCTGTGGGTCAAGCCTCCTGGAGACAGTGATGGAACGTGCTCCGGCCGCACTTCGGACGCTATGTCTGGCCCCGCTGCTGGTGTGTACTCGGACGACATCTTCAAGACTCACTGGAACCAGGGTATCCTTGTCAAGGAGCTTGGCTTCAACGTGATCGACGGAACCATTTACCCCACGTCCTCGTCCGACTCCGCTGACTCGACGCCTGCCCCGTCAACTACAGCCCCCGCCACATCGACTCCTACGCCGTCAGCCGCTTCGTCTAGTGCTTCAAACTCTGCTGAGCAGCAGAAGCAGGACAAGGTGATCTCGTCGTCATCGGGAAGCTCCAATGCCACCACTACCATTTCTGCAGCTCAGCAGGAGTCGTCCGTTGAGAGCGACGCCGACTCGACTGAGTTCACTCTCGGCAGCGTTGATGCTGCGGACCAGACCACAACCAGCACTGAAACTCCGGCTGCCACCTCGGACTCGACGTCCCAGACCGACTCGTCTTCGGCCGCCCAGGAGGCCAACACGCAGTCCGAGGGTGGTGGCGGTGAGACGGTCGGCATCATTGTCGTTGCCGCCCTGGTCGCCGCTGTTGTTGTGGCTATCGCTGCTATCGTCGGTGTCCGTGCTCGCCAGCGCAAAATGCTGGACGAGGCCAAGACGCCCACGGAGCCGTACCCGACGGCCGAGTTCAGCTCGCATCAGCTCGCGTCGGCGCGCGACTCCAACATCCTGTCCGTGCTGTAAGCCGGTCTGTGTTTTCCGTGTCTTAAGTATGTCGTGTAGGGTAGTCTGTCGGTGCAGTGTGGATCAAGCTGGTGCTAATCTATCAACCGCTTCTCATCAACGCCTCCTTCGACTGAGCTCTGTATGCTGTCGCGTCGCGTGTTGCTTTGTGATGTCTAGCCCCAATGAGCGCGAAAGAATGACATTGGAAACCTGGCTACCCATGTGGATCGGGGCAACAAAAGTAACCATTCGGCCTTTGCGTTCTCGCGTATTTGGTGTGCGAGCGCTCACATCTGGAGGCCGGTCGGAGCCACAACGACAACCGCATGTTGGCGCCGTATCCAGCCCTTCCATCGGTCTCACACTGAACAAGGCAAGCGGATCCGTTCGCTGACGGCAGATGGGTCACAACAGACGTGCGATGATTGCCAGCCGGCGCAGAAAATCCCTGCTCGCGCCCCCAACCGAACGACTAGGGGCTCCGCCGATGAGGCGACGTTTTCCATACACAGCGGCTTCAATTCTCATCGGTGTGCGTCACGCGCGCATCAATGGGGGCCACGCGCAGGAGGATGTTGCCTCGGCCGTGGACCACTTTCGTACTGCTCGTACTAGCGGCCACTAGCGCGAAGGTAGACGCAGAAACTTGGGACCAGAGCAGTTTCGACTCCAGTGATGCGAGTACCAGCTCCAGTGACAGCAGCAGCGACACGAGCGACACGATTGTATTACCCAGCGACGCGTCCGGCTCGAACGACGGTAGCGCCTTTAATTACATGGCGACCATCCAGTTCATCAATAGCCACGTACCTCCTGATGCTCTCGACCAGCTCGTTCGCGAAGCGCACGAGGCCCAGCAAGTACAAGCCGACGCGGACTCGACTACTACATCCAGACCCTCTGCGTCCGGGTCCTTCGACGCCGAGATCGACTTTCCTACATCCTCCTCTTCGTCTGAGGACAGAGACAGTATTGTGCTGCCTCCCGAGCTCTCAATGCCAGCCCCAACAGCTTCGCCGTCTCCAACACCATCTCCAACACCAACACCAACTCCAACTACTGACGCAGGCTCGAGCGACGCATTCAAGATTCGCGTTATCGTCATTGGTGTCGTCGTCGCCTTCGTCGTCCTCGCCATGGCTGGCTGGATTCTCGCGGCTTGGATTCGCAACCCTGGACGCCGCCACCGATCGACGTCGGCATCTATAGAGTCGCTCGTGCTGTCGCCACTGGATCGCAGCTCGTCCGGCATCCTCGGTCCCTCTAGCGTCTCCAGCAACTACCACAACTCCCCACGCTACTTCGTCTACGATAACGTAGGCACACTATAAGTTAATCAACTATGAGCAAGCAATACAACGCGAAGCAGAGTCATGCCATCACCTCGCGCGATGAGAACAGAAAGGGTCCTCGTCGACGACTGGATCCGTCCCCAATTAGTCTGCAGCGCCCAGAGGAATCTGCCGCCAGCGACAGCGACAGCACGCACTTCGTTTGTGAATTCACTAAAAGATTCGGCCAGCCTTGTCTCGAGTGGCGTGTGCTTGTCTGAAGCAATGCGTCAACGCTAAAAACACAAGCGGCTCATGACATGACATCATTGACCTGGCGCGCAATGAAGTCAACACGTCGCACGAGTTGTCTTGTCACATGCGCGCATGCAGTCTCTTTATAGTATCGTGAGGTTGTATGTTTTAGTAAAGGTAATTTTTCAATCCATTCAGAGAAAATAGCGTCACAACTTCAGTATTTATCATAGACAATCAGTTATTTTCACAGGTTGTTGCTTGGTGCGCATTCGTGGCGCCTCTGAAGCACCACGCACCAAAGACGCACGAGCATTCAGCTTGTCTTTGCGACTCTGAGATTGGTGCGCCTTGCCGCGTTTGATTGCTACGTACGCGGCACGACTTCCGCGCGGTGCGACTATAGATCCCGGTGGCATCGTGGCCGCGTCTCGATGTCATTCTCCAACTTTCCTCGCTGAGATCAATCTTCAGTTCAAGTCCCAAGCCAAGCCATGGGCGTCCCGTCGACCTTCCAGGCCTACCAGTACGAGAGCTACGGCCCCGCCGAGCAGCAGCTCCACCTGCGATCCAATGTGCAGCAGCGTCCGCTGCAGCCCCACCAGCTCCGCGTCAAGGTCCGCAGTGCTGCGCTCAACCCGGCCGACCACATGGTGCTCGAGCAGTTCGGACTCGCGATCCTCAACGGCGCCAAGCCCTCGAAGGACCAGCCGTTTGGCATGGGCTTTGATTTCTCTGGCACCGTTGTCGAAGCTGGAACGGAAGCCTCGCATTTCAAGGTCGGAGACGACGTGTACGCCATGACTCCGTTCGACCAGTTCGGCGCCTTCGCAGAGTACATCGTGATCGACGAGCAGTTCGTGGCATCAAAGCCCGAGAACGTGACGTTTGAGCAGGCGGCAAGTGTGCCGTACGCTGCGCTCACCAGCTACCAAGCGCTCCTGGAGCACGCCAAGCTCCAGCGCGGCGAGAACGTGCTCATCCTGGGTGGATCCACCTCGACGGGCATCTTTGCCATCGAGATCGCGCACGCGATTGGTGCGCACGTGACGACTACTGCGCGCAAGTGCGAAGACGTGCTGTTCCTCAAGTCGCTCGGCGCTGACCGCGTGATCCAGAGTCCCAAGCACTGGATCGATGCCATCGAAGACCACTCGTTCGACGTCGTGTACGACTGCGGTGTCGATCGCCGCGCCTGGAACCGCGACGCACAGCGCGCCCTCAAAGAGACCGGCCGCTTCGTGACGCTCAATCCGATGCAGAACCCCAAGACTGAGAGCGCTCACGGCCCCAAGTGCCTCGGCGAGATCCGCGTGCGCCCGAGCGCCTCGCAGATCCAGGAGCTGTCTCGCCTGCTGGAACGTGGCGCTCTCACCGCCCACATCGACTCGGTCTTCCCGTTCGAGCAGCTCCCGGCGGCTCTGGACAAGCTCAAGTCCAAGAAGGTGCGCGGCAAGATCGTGCTGCAGGTCGCGTCCGCCTAGGCTTCGCGCGAAAGCTCCCTCGGAGCCCACTCAGGCGCCGCTCGACGAGAGCCGAGCGCCGCGATATGTACTTTAACTTGAATGCGTTCGTCGCCTAATCATACAGCTTTGCATTTCCAAAACCATTCGAGCACTTGAGCACTTGACCACGTTGAAGTGGTCCTAGTCTAGAGTGCAGGAGTCGATGAGTCTAGCGTTCATGACACTATCTACGATCCGTTGTGTGCTCATGCAATGCGACCACGTCTCACGTCTTTGGCTCCAGGCCGGGGCTGTAACGTTCAAGGGCATGGCTCCGTTGCACGCCGACGGTCGAGTGCTAAGCTAAAGCAGCGTTCACTGTTCGCTGGGTCCTTCTCGCAGCATCCCATGAAAGCCGCGGCCGCCGACACGAGCAGAAAGAAATGCTCGTTCCAGGGAATCAGGTGGCACGCGCTCGAGAGGATGGCAGGCGTCAACGAGTACTACACCTCGGACGGCGCCACGGATGTGCAGCGATTGTTGACAGCGTCCATGCGTCCACGCCACAACCGGGCGGCAGCCTCAAGCGAGGCGGCTCTGCTCCAAGCAAAGATTGCTACGATCGGCTCCAAGAGTAGGACAGGCACTCGATCATGAGCTCGAGCTCGAGACTGACGCACGGACGCATCACCCGGCCGACGGACTTGGAGCGAGTGGGCAGAACAGCGAGATGGCGCCGCCCAGAGCGCCATGGCGCCACCGCCATCTGCTGCTCGCGTATCATTCCTCGCGGCCTGTCACGGGCCTGCTGCCGCAGAAAGCTGGCAGTCCTCGAGCCTCGAGCAGCCACAGGACGACGCCAGCCGGCGCCATATTGCTGGCTGTCTCCTCTCAATCAGGATCGAGCCCTCTCGCCCTGTACTACTGCTGCAGTGTAGTCAGCGCTTTCGAACGAACCGAAGCACTGACTAGCGAATCCATCGCTGGCTTCAGATCCGCCTGCATCCCATAGGGAAGTTCGTAGCTCCATACTGTTAGTATAGAGAAAAGCGGCGACACCTTGGTGACCTGATGCAGTGTCCAGCATGGCACGCCACGCACCGCCTTGTGTACTGTACTGTACGCGGGGGTCGGAAGTCGCCGGCGTGTGCCTGTGGCGATAAGAAAACACGGGCGCGCCAGCTGTTTTCGGCGCGAGAGTTGAAGCAAAAGACCGACTCAGAGCCTGCGGACAGTCAAACCGGCGCTGAAATCTTGTTCTGACTTGCAAACCACTTGGCGAGGCGGAAGCCGCGGCGAACAAGACGCGCGAAACGGCCGCGTCAAGAGCTACAACCGCCCGCGCAACCACCACTTTGGCTGTTGGAGACCAAAGCCAGCTCGTTGAACGTCCTCACTCTCCAATTTCCCACCTCCAGAGCACTTGCCCAGCCTTCCCGACCGCTTAACACACGCGACAGATAGCGATGGCTGCTTCGATCTTGCGAGTGGCTGCAGCCGCGGCTGCATTGGCCGTCGGCTTGGTCTCAGCTGAGGAGCTCTGCTCGCTGCCCCCGGACTCGTACACGGCCGCCAAGACTACGTACCCGGGGCTCGCGTCTGCGCTCGACATCATGTCCAACTACTCGATCGCGACCTGGTACTCGGACCGCACGGCCACGGAGACCATGGTGTCGACCATCCAGACCATGGTTGACACGTGCGCCGAGGACACGCGCATGACCATCGTGGTCTACGGACTGCCCAACAAGGACTGCTCGGCGGGCTACTCGAGCAGTGGATGGGTCTCCAGCACGGACGACTACAAGAGCTTCCTCACCAAGCTCACGGACGTCGTGGGCGACCGCAAGGTGCTGTACGTGGTTGAGCCCGACGCTGTCGGCCTGCTCGCTGAGAGCGGCGGCTGCGGGTCCAGCAACAACTACCTCGCCAACCTCCAGGTCGCCGTCGAGTACCTGTCCAAGAACGCAAATGCCGACCTGTACATGGACGTCGGCTACTGGATGCTGTCCGACTCGCAGGTCTCAAGCGTCGTGTCGGTCATCAAGTCGCTCGTGACCTCGGGCAAGCTCAAGGGCATCACGCTCAACACGTCCAACTACCGCTCGACGTCCGAGATCTCGACGCTCTGCTCGACCTTCCAGACCAGCTACGGCTCGACCGATCTCTCGTGCATCATCGACACCTCGCGCAACTACGTGGACCCCACGACGACCGACTGGTGCAACGTGCTCGCGGCGGGCATCGGCAAGCCGCCCTGTGCCGACACCGGCGTCTCCAACCTCGACTACTTCATTTGGATCAAGCCCGCTGGTGAGAGCGACGGCGAGTGCAACGGCGGACCGTCGGCCGGCTCCTTCTTCGGCGACGGCTTCGAGAAGCTGTGGAACCAGGGCTACTTCGTCGCTGAGGGCGGCTACTCGACCATTGACGCCAGCGGCAGCGGATCAACGACCACCAGCCAGACTAGTGCTCCTGCAACGACCACCGCTACGCCAGCCTCGACCACTGCTTCTCCGTCCACCGACTCTCCTGGCACCGTCACGCCTGCTCAGGGCCAGGACGGCAGCAGCTCAGACGTCTACGACTCAAGCGTGCAGGGCGATGCTGACTCTAGTGTCGACGATGAAGCGGACTCGGAGGGCTCGGATGTGAGCGATGACTACACCAGTGCTCCGACCACGACCACGACCGCCCCGGTCTCGACGACAGCTGCTCCGGTCTCGACGACTGCTGCTCCGGTCTCGACGACTGCTGCTCCGGTTGCTACGACGGCAACGCCTACGCCCTCGACGACTGCTCCGTCGTCCACCAAGGCTCAGTGCAAGCCCAAGATGCGCCGCACGCGCCGCAACTAGGCGGTTGGCGAGTGTCTGTGACGTGTCTAGTGCATGGATAGAGCCGATCATCGGCATGGCGTCGGTCTGCACGCGCCCATATTCGCATCTGCGTGTTTTCTAAGGCCACTGTGAGTCAGATGAGTAAGGCCAAGTAATGCATTGTTGTCCTGTGTTCACATAGCACTTCAGAGTCTTTCAAAGTTTCAAACCGCCAACTACTTGCTTATGAGCGCTGCGG
>JAASGX010000957.1:0-11404 GCA_023334415.1 Phytopythium chamaehyphon | reverse complement strand
TCGTGTTGCCATCAGTGGCTCCATGGCGTGTCCTGTGTCGATCCTGAGTCGCTGGGAGGAACGCACGGGTCTCCGACTACTTGAACGTTATGGAATGACGGAGCTCGGCATGGTGCTGACGAACCCGCTGCATGGCGAACGTCACATGGGCTACGTCGGCAATACCTTCCCAAGTGTTTCGGTTCGCATTGTGGACACGGAGACGGAGGAGGAAATCCCACGAGAGACCGAGCAGGAAGGCGAGCTGCGTGTCAAGGGACCCACCGTCTTCCGTGAGTACTGGAACCGACCTGAGGCTACCGCCAAGGAGTTTGACGCCGAAGGATGGTTCAAAACGGGTGATGTCGTGCAGTTCAGCAACGAGCGCGACAGCTTCCGCATTCGTGGTCGTGCTAGTGCCGACATCCTCAAGAGTGCGGGCTACAAAATCTCGGCACTTGATGTCGAGCGAGCGCTGCTTGCTCATCCAGAAGTTGCCGAATGTGCCGTGTTTGGTCTTCCCGATGAGAAGTGGGGCCAGATTGTGTCGGCTGTCGTTCGTGTTAGTGGCGATCCGAAGAGCTACACTGCCGAGTCGTTTTCGCCGTCGCTGAAGGACTTTATGCGTGAACATCTTGCCGATTACCGTGCGCCGCGGAAGTACTTCTTCGTGCAAGAGATTCCCAAGAACGCCATGGGCAAGGTCAACAAGAAGTCGCTTGCGAAGATCTTTGCTGAGCAAGCGCCGTGAGAGTAGGTTGCCAATACTGAGTGCCTAGCATAACATTTGCTGTAAAAGGGAATCGAGCAGCGGCACTCGTACGCATGTCAGATACTGGTCTCAAGGTCAACTTCGAACACATGAGAAAGAAAATCCTTTCCGATCGTTAATTGAGTGTCAGCAGAATCACCAAACATTGAACGGTACGCGATGAAAGCTATAAGTCCGATAGCCTGATGAGTGAATCGAATCACTGCTGGCGCAAGTGCTCGTCAATCTTGAAGCACTTGACCAGCACGCACAAGTAAATAGCCGTTGCTTCAGCCTCCACGAGCCTGCGCTTGGTTTGAGTGTCGTCTTGATCTTCTACAACCACATCTTCTTGCTCGTTTGTAGTTGACGCGATGATGGCTTTCGTACGCCGGCTCATTTTCCATGACGCTTTCTCCGAGAACAGGTAATTGCGCTCTGTACAGCGCACCTCACGTAAGCGTTGCTTTACTCTATCTTCATTCCATCAACTCAACTTACCGCCATCAACACCATCGCCAAAACTCAAACTATTGTGCGCTTGAATGACGTGCTTTAGCTGGTCACGAGCATCAACGGGGATTTCAACAGCGGTGATCGCCAAATTTGTGTCTCCTCTGTCGGCGGCGTTGCTATGATCACTTGATGCACTGGGAGTGAGATCTAACTTGCTCGATTGAGATGACTCGGATCGAACGTCGAAGTTACAGTTGATACCTTTCCATCGATTAGATCAAATCTGCGCAAGTAAGGCTGCAGCAATCAAACTTACCTGCGCAATGCTCCTGATTTGGATAATCGGGCTGCATTTCCACGCTGTTGAGTGGGATCTCTTGCTTTGGCAGCTTCTTTTGCCAATCGATTGGGGGAGCGAAAACGATGCTGTCCTGAGACCCTGCCGACTCGCTTGAAGAATTGGGAATAACACTCATTTTCTGCGGTTGTTTCTTCTTTCCCTGATTCTAACGCAAAGCGTCCATGAGATTACACGAGACTGCAACATGAATGCCACGAATAATGCTTGACCGTTGCGGTTGAGGCCTTCGTCTTTTTGATAGATACACTGTGCTTGATATCTTGTACTTGCTGGAACGCAAAACGAGACAGCGCAAAGCGCGTCACCCTGCATGAACAATATAATACACTTTAGTTGTTTGCAAGTGGAAGCAAACAAACGACAGTCTTTCGTTGGTGTGTCTTGAGGTTGGTCAGTCTTGTGTAAAGTTTGTTGCGCATCTTCTGCGGCAATTCTTGAGGTCGTGACTTGCGGTATCTCCTGGTATGGGTTTATAGTGCTGTCAGATACTGCAACACAACGCACAAATTACTGCTCTTACCGAAGAGAACGCGTCATTTCGGTGGTGAAGGTCACGTGGATCGTCGTCGTGATCGAACGCTTGCACACTCCCAAAATCATCGTCGTCTTCGTCCATGTAGAAATCTTGATTGGCCTCGGCGTCGGTCGAGTCACGACGACTTCTCGGTTGGAAACCAAATGGATTGCTAGTGTCCAACGCTGGATTTCCACCACCCCGAAAATGGATTCTCTCGCCATTGCTGCGTGACACCCAGCGATCAGTGACGATTAATACAGTGAAAATCTCAACTCACCCACTCGAATAACTGCAGTCCCGGCTCACTTGTTGGTGGAGTTGGGTCTGGACTCCGCAAGAATCCTCCAGCCAGCATATGCTCCCGTCCACCATGCGGGACAATCTCCTCCTCCTCTTTTGTCACCGTCGAAGTCATCTTCGAAGTCGTAAAAACCTTTCTCCTCTCATAGGAATCCCCCATTCCACCGCCAAGAGTAGCTGAGTCAACCTCAGCATCCTGACTCTCCTGCATCGGCGCGTTCAGCCCAAACTCGAGCAGGAACACATCTTTTTTCCTCATACAAAACACCAACAAAGTCACCATTTGCCACCTCCCCAAACCAAATCCCCCACCAAAATCCACACCGTGCGACTCGGCGTCGTCCGTGATCGAGCGGCAGTACCACGGCTTTCCTCCCGCATTTCCGTTCTCATTTCCGTTCTCATTTCTCGTTTCTTGCTCTCCAACGCGAGGCTGGCACGGCTGCTGGCGCCGCTGGAGCCCAGGGAAGCGCGAAATCTGCAGCCGCCGCCCGCGTCGAGAGCGCAGCGCGCGGTGCCGGCCGCTCGTCATCCAGTTCATCACGCGCCTCTGCCTGTCTCGGACTCGGTCGATTGGAAAATGAAAGGGTTGAAGTTGCCTTCAACGAGGAGTGATGGTCAAGGGAAACCATCGCGAATAGATTGTTCTCGTCATGCTTGACCAAACGCATCACAATTACTGATAGCCGAAAGCGCAGGATAATGTTTGATTGAGTACAGTGCCAATAAATGGCAGGCAACGTCTACGAACGAAGGTAATTCAAGTCAGGTTTTGCTGGCATTGAGGACGGTCAGAAGTTGTCGATGCTACAATTGCTTTTACGCTCGGCACCGTCGTCACACCTCCCTTTGAGCTATTGGATTGGCCGATAGAAGTCCGAAAATACTCAAAAATCTACTCGACTTAACCCCCTCGTGATGGTGATCAGTTAAAACTCGTGCGTGAGAACGCTAACTGTTTTCGAGTTTTTCTGTAAGGAAAGCTTTGATTTTGACCTGAAGATGGTGGCATCGGATGCGAGCAAATATAGCGCGTAGAGTTGCTTTGGCTTTGAGCACGCGAGGCTCTCTCATGTAATTCCAGTTCATGCATGTACCTCTCTGTATTTTAGAGCACAATTGTTGATACCATATGTAATTTAAAGCACCAGCAAGCATCGCAATGCAAAAGGATGTCTCCATTGCGAACCAGAGCATCTTTACCATTCCCGGTATTTCATTCGTTTTATTCGGCGTACTCCAATGGTTTTACCCCTAAAGTTTACGGTGTGCTTTGGCCTCTCGTCACCAGCTAAGAAACGAACACTATACGTTCCATCTTGGTTTTCTTCCGGCACCACTGGTCATAGTTGTGATCAGGATACTGCCAACCAGAACCTCGATAGCAGCAGAAAGACGAGGACGAAAAAAGCTAAATGAATTCGGCTGAAGACGACGATGACGACACAGATAACGGAGACGGTGATGCCGACAAAGATGACGACGGCGAGATCAATGCCAATGGAGTGGAATTTATTGTAACTATCAATTAGAAATCGAGACAGATACAGGAATCTCACACAGAACAGGGGACCTTCGTGAACGTCGCTTAATTGTCGAGGTTGCGGTGTGAGCTCTGTAGATCGGCCAGGTTCATGACCAAGGGCGGAGTCGAAGTCGCCCCGAAGAACACGTCTTCGCGGTGATATTATTTTTCTCTCTGCTAATTCAAGTATCGTAGAAGGACTGCCTCACAGATTGCTCACGGCTCGCTCGGGAAGCAATTGACGGCCAGCTGTTTGCCATTGGGGACAGCAGACCATGTCGTACTTTGGATCTGCGACGTGTGGACGATGCTGCATGGTTCGCTTCAACTTCAGGTTTGCTGCATCCTTTTCAGCTTCGCTCCATCACGCGACGACCATCTCAAACAAGCGAGTAAAGGTCTTCTGATGCAGGGCAGACATGAGCTCTGCGCGACGCGTGCAAGCCACGCGCTTCGTGCTACCATGTCCAGCCTCGTTATTCGTCTACAAGCTATCCAAGTTCAAACTTGCCAGCGAATCGCAACCTCATTCTCAAATCTGCTTCACCTCGAGCACACTAACCAACAAGCAACTCTTTCAACAACCATGACTCTCCAGATCCGCGCCCCCGCCCCCGAGTTCACGGCCACGGCCGTCGTCAACGGCGAGTTCAAGACCGTCTCGCTGTCCGACTACAAGGGAAAATATGTTGTTCTGTTCTTCTGGCCCATGGACTTCACGTTCGTCTGCCCCACGGAGATCATCGCCTTCAGCGAGAAGGCCGCCGCCTTCCGCGAGATCGGCTGCGAGGTGCTCGGTGCCTCGACGGACTCGCAGTTCTCGCACCTGGCGTGGATCAACACTCCCCGCAAGCGCGGCGGTCTCGGCGACATGGACATCCCTATCATTGCTGACTTTAGCAAGGAGATCGCGCGCAAGTACGGCGTGCTCATTGAGTCTGGCGACGATGCTGGTTGTGCTCTGCGCGGCGTGTTCATTATCGACAACAAGGGAGTGCTGCGCCAAGTGACCGTGAACGACACGCAAGTCGGCCGCAACGTGGACGAGATTCTGCGTCTCGTGGAGGCGTTCCAGTACACGGACGAGCACGGTGAGGTGTGCCCTGCTGGCTGGAAGAAGGGCAAGAAGGCCATGAAGCCGGATGTTAAGGGCTCGCTCGAGTACTTCGAGACCGCCAACAGCAACTAACCAGTCAAATCCGCCGCTGCAAGCTGTCAATAGCCGATCGCACCAGTAGCTAGAGCATGTAGTGAGCGGTTGACGAGTACAAATAACACAGCTTCACCTCCATTCGCAGCGAGTCTTGCATGTTGTCACCTCACAGAGCTCACTCAGCACCGTCATCTCCTCACATCCTGAAGCCGAGGAGCGTCATCGTCGGGCTTTGAATCTGGCGATGGATAGATACGCAACGACTGGACGCGAAGGCGTCCTACCTTTGGCGCACAAACTGCAATCACGCGCAATTGGCATGCGTGGCTCGCCACACTTGGCAACACCAAGTGCGTGGCAAAGGCCAATCCGCTTCGACGCCATGCGTGTCATCGCGATCAAGGAGTGACGGTCAAGGTTGGTCAAGGTCGGACAAAATATCTGCGACGTGAGCAGTCCATACGTTGCTTCATAGATTTTATCTTTCCGTTATTTCAAACGTTTGATAAGCGAGAACTGCAGCCAATCAACGCGCGCCATTTCAGACGATCGGTTTGGACGGGGTCGTGTGCCAAAACCGATCCTGAATGACGCGTCCACCTTTCCGGACAAAACCTCCGTTAATATATACCTCACACGGCCCAATACTCCGGCAACGTCCCAAATATTAGCTGCTTGTATTACCGCACCCTGTTTAATATAATAACCCAGCAGATCGCGTCCTACTGACGCAACGAGCTCCTCACCCATCGTCATGGCGGACACGTCGGCTGCAATCGCCTCGGTCTCCGCTCATTCCGCTTTTCGCCGTCTCCAGCTCACGTCCAAGCACCAATGGCTCCCCAGATCCGCGCCCCCGCCCCCGAGTTCACGGCCACGGCCGTCGTCAACGGCGAGTTCAAGACCGTCTCGCTGTCCGACTACAAGGGAAAATACGTCGTGCTCTTCTTCTACCCGATGGACTTTACGTTCGTCTGCCCCACGGAGATCATTGCCTTCAGCGAGAAGGCCGCCGCCTTCCGCGAGATCGGCTGCGAGGTGCTCGGTGCCTCGACGGACTCGCAGTTCTCGCACCTGGCGTGGATCAACACTCCCCGCAAGCGTGGAGGTCTCGGCGACATGGACATCCCTATCATTGCTGACTTCAGCAAGGAGATCGCGCGCAAGTACGGCGTGCTCATTGAGTCTGGCGACGATGCCGGCTGCGCTCTGCGTGGTGCCTTCATCATCGATGACAAGGGCATCCTCCGCCAGGCCACGGTCAACGACCTGCCGGTCGGCCGCAACGTGGACGAGATCTTCCGCCTGGTCGAGGCGTTCCAGTACACGGACGAGCACGGTGAGGTGTGCCCTGCTGGCTGGAAGAAGGGCAAGAAGGCCATGAAGCCGGATGTCAAGGGCTCGCTCGAGTACTTCGAGGCCGTCAACGAGGCCAAGTAAGTCGCTCTTTTTTTTTTGAGAGTGGAAGGTGTTGGCTCCAGCAGCTGGACAGCTTCGCTTAAACCAAACTAATAGATCATAAGACAAACAAACACGTTGCCTAGCTACTCATTCTTTCATACATGGTCGATCGCACGGAGGAACAGACCCAAAAAGCAGTCAACGACTGAGACCGAGATTTCAATATCGGCTCCAGCCGACGGAACTCTCCATTGACTTGGGCTTCTGCGCATTTGGCGAGATTTGGTCGGTGTCGAGATCTCTCGTCCAGCCGACAGAGACTCTCGCAGTTGCAGGGTCGATGCGGTTAGCAGACCCGCTGTGGTTCACGCTGACCGTCGAGGAGGTGGAGTAGAGCGACATGGTGGAGCGAAGTTCGTCGACAGGTGCATCCACCGAACCTCGGCTCGACTTCTGCCAGCCAACACCGTCGGCAGAGCTCATACTTCGCGTGTTCGGTCTTCCTTCCAGAGCCATGCCATCAAGATTTGGAAGTGGCTCGACTCGAGCCCAAGCCATCGATGAGCGGGATGTCAGCGGCTTGGAGGATCGAGCTGTAACATTCCGATCGTTCACATTTGCTTCATTGGACCGTCGTCGATTGCATTCTCGTGCATCATTTTGGTCGCCACCAGCAACATCACTGTGCTTGGAGCTCTTTCCAGTCTCCTCGAAGCTCCCGCAGCTCTTAGGTGACGCATCCGAGACTGAGAACGGAGCTGGCGGGCGAGCAGGTGAAGTGAGCAGCAGGAGCTCTGGCTTACGAAGAAGTGCTTCATGAAGCGAGTCTTCGTCGAAAAAGCGCCTAAAGACAACAAACCAGCTCTGCCAATCGATCGACACGCTCGCACGAAACTCTTCTCGTCGCGCAGCTCCCTCGGCATCCACTGCGATCACGTGAAATGAGTCGTTCTTGTCGGTCAGCAACACCTTCAGCACGGTGAAGCGATGCTCCATTCGCCCATTGACCGTGTCTTCGCTTGCGTACAAATACAAGCTGTCGTCGTCCTTGAACACGCAATAGTACGGGCGCCATCGCTTGAGCACAAGTCCGCGGCGCTTCTCTAGCCAGCCACTCACAAGCACTGCAGAACGCTTTCGAGGTTTCGTCGGTGGTGCTGGAGCTTTTCGATCTGGCTCAAGATTCGCGAGTGTTGTTGCCAGAAATGCTGCACTGTTCGCCAAGAAGCTGCTCTCAATCGGCGTGGCACCTGAGCTGCCAGTGCTCGACGAGATGGAAGAGCTGTGCGCACTCCCGCGTTTCTGTCGCTCTTGAAGCTGCAGCTGCTGATACTGCGCGTCAAAAGTGGCCGGCGCAAAGAGCGTTGGGTCTTCGTCGTCAAAAAGTGGCACGGTCGTTGCGAGCTTTCCAGTACCATCGTCGCTCTTCCTCTTCCCCGCCTTGGCTTGCTCGTTTACTGGTCGAGAAGGTTTGCTTTGTGGCTTCTGAGCTCGATCGCGCTCCGCTTTGCGACTTTGCACCGCTGCAATCGTGAATCCGTCAAAGTCGAATTGGTCCGACTGCTTCTGAGCAGGGCTTTTGTTGTCGTGGGTGCTCTGGTTGTCCCCTTTAGCAGCAGCTTTTGTTGGCGACGGGCTCCAGCCAAAGAACTCGCCCTTGTACGGGGCATCCGCGTTCGACTTGAACGACTCCATCATCGACGGCGAAAGCAGCTGCACGCCTGCTGCTGGCTTGTCGTGTTGCTGGTTGCTAAGGGCCTTTGCATCTGGCTGGAGAGCCGTGCGACGCATGAGCTCCTCTTTCACGACCGTGGTGGCGTCCTTCATGGTGTTTGATGAGCGTCGAGGAGGTCGAAAACGCCCCAATAACAGACTGAGCGCGTGACAAGACCACGAGATGACCCGAGGTATCCTGCAGCTTGCAGCAAGCAGGCAGAGCCGCAAGAGCTCGAATGTTTGAGGATGCAGGCACGCGAAGAGCCGAGCCACTGCAAACCGTTTCTCGGTCGGAAGGACGCGGAACCTGCGCAGAACTTCCATCCCGAATTGAAGCGCTGACAACCGTTGGACCTCGACGTTACGTGCGACCAGAAGGCCACGCACATCACTTCAAGTCAGCATCATTCTTCCATGCGTCAGCACAGAAGCGGGTGCGAGTACAGTTCGCTTTAAATGCTGTGCGAGATTGCGAGGTTCCTAGCCGCTCTTGATGCTGATCCCGTAGTGTTTCGACAGATTTGTGGTGATGAAATCTGTAGAAGACGGAAGTTCAGGTCCATGGATTGTCCGGGGTGCATAGATGTGCTCTGGAGACTTGGCGGCTGGCTGGTCTCATCGCGGAGACTCTCCAAGGCATTGAACGCGCGACTCGTGCGGTGAAGAGCCTCTTCAGGAGGATCGCTGCTGACGAAGGAGAGAACTCATCCTGTTCCGCGATGCCGAGCTTCCAAGCTGCTCTTCTTCTTCTCGCCACTACAGCAGCTCTGGTTGTGCAGGTTGCCAAAGGCGAAGTCAGACTTGAGCACCATTCGAAAGAGCTCTTCTACTGGAGTGTGCAGCTGGTAGCGCTGACGGCGATTACGTGCGGTGTACTGGTACTCGTGTGCTCTGTTTGGTCGCAGCTTCCAAGATCTCGACGGCATGCTCTGCAGCAAGATATGGACTGGCCAGACACGATTGAGTTAGAGCGAGCACAGCTTCAGTGAAGAGTTTTTTGCATCGTGCTGGGATAACTGCGGGGGATACTAACTGGAGATAAACTCACGAAGTGAAAACTTGAACTTCCTCGATCCTTTGAAGCTGATTCTGACATTGGGCACTTGCCCTTACGACAAGCATAATTGTAACGCAGAAGTGCTCTAGTGCTAACTAACACAGTGGCTGTGACGCTGCGGATTCTTCCGCCCCCATTGTGACTGTCTACTAGCTACAGAATGTAAGAATTCATAGCCAATAGCTTCGAGTGAGTCACGATTTTCTGCACAACAATACCAGAAGCACAGGGCTTTGCTCCATGAACTGCAGATTCAACAAGTATCGAGGCGGTTATCTGCGAGCACTGCTGTTGGAGAGCAGCTTTTGAGTAGAGACGCAAGTCGATGGCCTTGTTCTTGTCACTTCTCATCCCGATCGACTTCCTGCTTATAAGCATTCCCGATATTATCCGCTCGCTAGTCTTCAAGTCGAATGGCGTTGAAGTGTGTGCATGTAGAGAAAACGTACAGACCATTGAACAATAAACTTTCCCAGCAATACTACCCAAGGCAGTTCCTCCCCACTTTCCTGGCGGAAGGCCGAAGCCGATATGATCGCGCTCCAGCTACGTTCAGCGACAACATCGTCTACCTACAGACTAATGATCGGATTAATCAACGACGAGCAGGTGGAGAAGGTACGAGTGGAATTCGAGCGCCGAGTGCAAACCGGAGAGCTCGACGTCCGAGTCGTTATCGCCAAGAGAATTCCTGCTGGAGTATGGGAAACCGTGGGTGTCGACATATCTAGTCTTTGTCTGGACGATTTGTATTCTCCAGATGATGCGTTCGTCGACGTGGAGATCTTGATACGGAATCAGACGCACACAGCAGTGTCGTACAACTAACTGCTCATCTACTCTTCAACTACATGGATGTATTGATTGTTGGATGTGCGTGGGGGTTCTATTATGTGGCGGCACGGCGGCCGAACCATCATAAAAACTCCAGACACTGGCATCTCGTACAAAGCAAGGGTCCTTCGTGAGCCTCGCTTAGTTGTCGAGGTTGTGGCGCACCATCCTCGCACGTTGCGCGAAGCTCAGCGTGGATGCCGCAAATACTTCATTGGGGAGAGTGGAGTCAAGGCTGTACTCCTCACCAAGTTTCTGGGATTGGATGTGGCCGACAACACCAAGGCCGCGGCTGTAGCGATTCGCTGTCGATGTGACCCCAATAACACTGACAGCGTAATGGTCAACGGCTGAACTCTTCCAGCTCTATTCGAAGCATTTTGATGGCTAAGCTCAACTTCTCAGTGTTGCTTGCTTTGGCTGGCATGTGCTGTTGCACGTCCAAAACTACAAGGGCGGTGGATTCTCGCTGATCTCGAAGCGTGGTGCTTTATTCGATGTGGTGAAGTTTTTGCTTGGTGCTATCAATGACAACGAGATTGTTGATGACGACGTTGTATTGAGAGGCAACGCGCACTCGAGCTTCTAGGCAAACGACAACTAACCCCTATTAGTCTATGCCGACTTCTTCTCCTTCTCCGCGTAGATCAGGGCGAGAGACTTCTTGTTGACCTTGCCCATGGCGTTCTTGGGGATCTCTTGCACGAAGAAGTACTTCCGCGGCAAACGGTAGCTGGCCAGGTGCTCACGCATAAAGTCCTTCAGCGACGGCGAAAACGACTCGGCGGTGTAGCTCTCCGGGTCACCGCTCACTCGGACCACAGCCGACACGATCTGTCCCCAGGTCTCGTCAGGTAGTCCAAACACGGCACATTCAGCCACCTCCGGATGAGCAAGCAGCGCTCGCTCGACATCGAGAGCCGAGATTTTGTAGCCCGCACTCTTGAGGATGTCGGCACTAGCACGACCACGAATGCGGAAGCTGTGGAGCTCGTTGCTGAACTGCACGACATCACCCGTTTTGAACCATCCTTCGGCGTCAAACTCCTTGGCAGTCGCCTCGGGTTTGTTCCAGTACTCGTGGAAGACGGTGGGTCCCTTGACACGCAGCTCGCCTTCCTGCTCGGTCTCACGAGGAATCTCCTTCTCTGTGTCGGGGTCGACCAGTCTCACCGAGACGCTCGAGAATGGCTGGCCGACGTAGCCCATGTGGCGTTCGCCATGCAGCGGGTTCGTCAGCACCATGCCGAGCTCCGTCATTCCATAACGTTCAAGTAGTCGGAGACCCGTGCGTTCCTCCCAGCGACTCAGGATCGACACAGGACACGCCATGGAGCCACTGATGGCAACACGA
>JAASGX010000956.1:0-11410 GCA_023334415.1 Phytopythium chamaehyphon | reverse complement strand
GGCAGGCAGGCATGGCCAAGGCCATCATCTCGTCGGTGGGTAGCTGGATGTGATAGCGCGCAGGCGCCTGGCGGTCGGCGCCGCGTGCTGACGCGGACCCGCGCAGGTGCTGGAGGCGCAGCTGGGCAAATACGTGGACGGGCTGCGCAGCGACTCGCTTCAGGTGGGGCTCTGGAGCGGCGAGCTGACGCTGCAGGGGCTCGCGCTCAAGTCGCACGCGCTGGCGGAGCTCAACCTGCCGGTGCGCGTGGTGCGGGGCGCCGTTGAGCGCGTGCACGTGGTAGTGCCGTGGAACCAGCTGGGCTCGGCCAGCGTGCAGGTGTCGATCGAGGGCGTCACGGCGCTCGTGGCGCCCAACGCCGCGCTGCCCTCGGCCGCGGAGCGCAGGCAGCACAAGCAGAACCAGCTCGAGCGCCTTGAGCTCGTGCGCCAGCACGACCGCTTCACGCAGCGCGCGCGCTTCGAGGGCGAGGACGAGAGCACCTTCCTCTCGCGCCTCACGGAGCGCATCGTCGACAACCTCCAGGTCACGCTGCGCCGCGTGCACCTGCGCTACGAGGACGATGTGTCCAACCCCGCGCACCCCTTCGCCTGCGGACTCATGATGGACGTCTTCCGCTTCCACTCGACCGATGCAGAGGGCCGTGACCTCTTCCTCGACCGCAGCGCCGGCAAGGCCGCGTTCACGCACAAGGCAGTCTCGCTCACGCGCCTCGGCGTCTACTGGGACCGCCTGGACGGCGCCGACGACATGCTCTACAAGCGTGACGACATTGCGCAGGGAATGCAGGACATGCTCTCCTCGCTCGAGGATGGGCCGTCGGGGCAGCGCATGTGGATCCTGCAGCCGCTGTCATTCGCCGTCCAGCTGACCAAGAACGAGAGCCAGGACTATGCTATGGCGGCCAAGTACGCCATTGCAGCCAAGATCGAGTCACTTGCGTGCGGCATCTCAAGAGAGCAGTATGAAGACATTTTGTTTCTCAACAAAGCGTTTCTCGGCCGCCGGGTCGTGGAAGCGCATTTTGCCAACGCCCGGCGAAGACCATTTCACAGTGCAACGGAGCGCCCGCGAGAATGGTGGGACTACAGCTTTCGACTGGCGATGGCACGCAGAAGGAATGCACGGAAGAGTGATTCCACAGCTGACGAACGCGCGCATACTGCGGAACGATCTGCTTCAATCAAGGTGGCAAGAATGCGCTGGTCCAGTGTGTCGAGGTCGTTGATCGAACTGAAAATGTATATCGAGGCGTTCCGAATGGAGTTACGGAAGCAGTCTCCACTCGAACCGGAATCCAAGCACGGCCGGTTCAAATCTGACTACGAGGTCATCTACCCTGTTGACGTTATTATGGCTGCGCGGGATATCGCCGAAGAAAAAGAGCTTCAAGAAGCAGAGAGGAAGAGGCAAGAATCCGTCAAGGCCGCCGCGGCAAATGCTCAACAGGGTGGCGGGTCGTGGTACTCATATTTTTTCGGCGGCGCAGCTGAAAGTGACACCGGTAGCACGGGTGAAGAGGAAGACTCGATCCTTACGGCGGAGGGGCGAGCTGATCTCAAGGAAGCATATGATCAAGTGGTTCTCAAGGAAACCAGCTATGCAGTTCCATCTGGATGCAACTTGTTCTCTGTGAAGATCCAACTGACAAACGGCCTCTTGGAGCTATATCAAGTTGGTCAGCGTCGAGCTTTCTCCAGTGCGAAAATGACAGGTTCGTTGGCTGTGAACGTTCAGCCGTTTGAAGAGTGGGACGCGCGCTTCCGCCTACAGCACTTCGAGATTCTGAATACCGGAGCTTTGAAAACTCCTTTCAACACGTTCTGCACGCTGTCTCCATTTACAAGTGAAGCGGATCGAAAGTTGCCGTGCATGAGTTTGGACGCCAGCATGAGAAATAATCCGATACAGCAGGGCAAAGAAGATGCAGCTACACTTCAAGTTCGCTTCAACTGTATGCCGATTCGTCTCATGATGGACCCGTCGTTTGTATTTTCGCTCCATCACTTTTTTGTGAGTCTACTTCCAGATGAACAACTCGAAAGAGTTTGGCAGTTTGCGACATCGTCCGTGTCGGATTGGATCTTTTCGGACGAACAGCAAGACGACGAGGCCGTGATGCAGGCAATTGATACCCGACGGAAAACAATCGAGTATGATGTTCTGGTCGACGTGAACGCACCAGTGATTGTCATCCCTGAAAACACATTTGAACAAACGGGATCAGTTCTCGTGGTGGATTTTGGCAAACTAAGTTTTGCCAACGACAAACTCTTCGATGCGGCTGGAAGTGACGAACAAGATGATTCGGTAGCACGACAGCTCGCGTGGCGGCTTAATATGTCATGCGTTCGTGTGTTGCTTGGCCGCTATGAAAACTTGACGTGGACCGACGCAGAGCTGCAGCAATTTGCGCGTCTACTTGACGAATTGACGCTCGATCTATCCGTGAAAACTCTTTTGCAAACCAGTCGAATCAAATACCCAACACGTGGGGCTGCACTTGCTATTCCTCAACTTGAGATCGAGGCAAACGTACCTAGTGTCTTTGTGTCGGTATCAGAAGACCAACTCGTGGCGCTTGGACGGATTCATTCTTCAATTATTGGTGCCAGTCAGCAATTGAAATCAACAAGTTTTGCTGGGTTACAGAACCAAGTTGATCATTTTCCAGGAGACGAGATTTCTCCAAAGATTGGTGAAAGTGTCGCTGTAAATGCTTCTTCGGTGGTCACTATACGCGGAGAGAGTAACAGCGCTGTTGAACATAAGTACATCATGCGCGTGCGGCTCTCTTTGGGAGATATCGTGTTGAACGTGCGCGAGACGGTGACAAAAGATGCATTTGTGATACGGCTACAACAAATTGTTCTCGATTCGCGCGTCTTTGCCTCACATTACGTCTTTGAAGCGCGATTGCAGTCCCTCGTGATGCAAGACAAACTTTACCATCCATCCTCTGTTTTCTACGAGCTCATTTCTACGGGATCGGCGGTTGAGCAGGACCTCATTTCAGTTCGGGTGTTTGGATTTACCTCTCCACCGTCTGCCACAGATATGAAGCAGCTTCGTGCCGAGTCGACACGTATGTTAGTCGATGCTCGCTGCCACATTCTTGACGTCCAGTGGAATCCGTCTTCGATGGCGTTGCTGTACCGGATTATATCGGCTTACGCGTCGTCGCTACAATGCCACGACGACTTTGATGAATTTGAAGATGCACTCGAAGAACCACCTGAGTCATCCATGTCTGATAAACTAACTGATGATGCTACTAGAGGGGCAAAAGCTCAACAGGTTGATGCAGAAGTAGCATCACTTCCTGCTGTACTGCTGCGGGCGTCACTGGTGCAGTTTAGCATCACGTTCAATAAAGATCAGATGGGTCGACAACTGGTACAGTTAGCCATGAAAGACGCGGGGGTTCATGTTGAGGGCCACATCAGTGAAGCCCTTTCAGGCTTGTATGGCGAGAGTACAACTTTCCACGCCATTGGTCATGTTGGTAACTTTGTTGTGACAGACAAGAGCATGGTAAAGCATCCGATTTACTCTCCGTTAGTTGGGCTGGACGAGCGTGAAGTTTTGTTGCCCTCCGATGTGAATGATGCAGCTGGTACGAAACAGGCACTTCTGGAGTTTCAATTTACGTCGGCACAGAGCCCAGCAGAAAAGAGTACGCTACTGCTCGAGTTCCGGCCCATTCGAGTCGTGTATTTCCATCAACAGATCCTAGAACTTGTTGACTATTTGCTCGAGGGTGTCATGGGTGCCATGGTGAACCAAACGTTGGTAAACGCGACCCAGCTTCTTTTGAGCAAGGACGAGGCGTCGATGGTGATCCAAGTCTCCATCTCAAAGCCGTCGTTAATATTGCCGCTTCGTATTGAGGATGCAAACCACTTGAAGGTTACGGCAGAGACGCTGAATTTGGACCACTTCCCATCGAGTATTGTTCATTACACAGGGAGCGGGCCCTCCGACCAGCGAAAGAAGTCGGTGGAGAAACTGGTGGAAGCATCCAGCAATGCGCGAAAACTTCCCGGAAGTGTTGGAGCGGACTACAAGGAAATATCACTTGTGAAGGCACAAATTTTGTGCACGCTTGACGTTGATTTATCAAATATGGCTGGCAACAAGAGTAACTTTAGATATGCGGATGTCCTGGAAGACCCGATTGACATGACAATCTGCGTGGAGGACTTGATCTCGGCAAACGTACGACTCAAGGACGACCCGAAATTCCTTCCGCGATTTACAATCGAGTCGGAGCTTGATCAGATCAAGATCAGCCTGACGCGTACAAGTTACCTGTCTCTTGTGGCACTAATCATGGAGAACTTTGGGGCAGACGAGATTGGAGACACCCCTACTTCAGCTGACGAAGACAATGAAGGCGAGTTATCGCTTCGACCAACGGTGAATTACACGTACCAGGACCCGAACGCAGAAATGGTGACAATCCGCACGTTGTTTACGATGAAAAGTGTCATGTGCAGCTTGATATCCGAGGGAGTCAATGGTGCAATCTCTCAAGTTCCCCATACTGATGACATCGTTAATGGACTGGCGAGCCAGACTTTTCGGACTGCGACAGACAACAGCTCCGTGTTCTCGATTCTTATCGCTGATCAATTTTCGTTCGGGTCGAAGCAGTTGCGTGACATGGATCCACAGCTCGAAATCGGTATCGGTGCACTCTCTATTCGAGATTTGGCCGGCGAGTATCTACTTGGTGCGGACACAGTCGATGACAAGACGTCGATAGTGAATGGCGAGCATGGAACACTGATGTTGTGTGACCAACCAACCATGGTCACATACTCATGGAACGAAGTTGCGAGAACGTGTCAACTGGGTGCGAGATTATCCCAGGTGACGGGTATTATCGTTCCCGAGGCACTGATGGCACTTGCAGATTTCTTTATGTTACCGACCAAAACGGATGCAGGGGACTCAGCAAACGTGACTCATCGGGAACTCACTCGATCCATCTCGGATTTGCGTGGAGGCTCCAGCACATTCTCTCCCTCAACAGATAAGAAGCGGCGACACAGCATTTCGGAGATCCTGCGTGATGCAAAAGGCCCTGAGATGGCAGTGACCGTAAAATTGGATGCCACACGCGTTGGAATCGCCGTCCCGGTGAACTGCTGCGATCCAAATAGCCCCAGAATTTCGTGTGTAGCCGATTTCTCAGTGCTCTACACTTGGAAGCCTGGCTCGAGGCCCAATGGTGATAATGAAGGTGATGACACGAGCTCTGACTTTGACATTCAAAGCAGCCTCGTCCTAGACGCTCGGCGCGTTGAGGTCCTCATTGCAAACGCAAATCGCCAAGGCTGCTGTGTTGGGACGGATATCGCAGGGCTTATTCAGATCATTGAACCGTGCGAGTTGCACGTTGAGATCAGCGACTTGTTCCCGCACGCGCGGCAAAAGCAGCAGATCGTGGCACTGCGTTTCACGCCAATCGATGTGTTCATCTCCCATGACGACGTATGCCTAGTGCTGGAAATGACAGATGATCTAAGCGGCTCTGTGCAGCGATATACTCAAAAGAAGAGCACTTTAGCGACGACTAATGAGACTCCAGGTATCCAAGCATCGTCGAGCAGCAAGATTCTGTCACCTCGCGCATTTCAGCCATCAACAGCAGCTGGAGCGTCAATTGCCCTTGAGGTACATCGGTACTTCACACTAGAAGTCGGGTCGGTGTGCTTGACATTGATCAACGACTGCGATGGGTGTGATATGGGGCTGGCACAATTCCAGCTCGAACGCTGCAACTTCTTTTTAAACGTTACGTATGACGAAGCGACCGCGCGCGGCAAGACGTTTACGTCTCCTCCAGCGACTACGATTTCTGGAGGTGGAAGTTTTGTTGTACTCATGGCGTACTACAACCCCGACACGCGGGACTGGCATCCGATGTGTACTGAATGGAATATGGAGCTCTCCGTTCAAGGCTGCGTGTATTTGGATACATTAAACGGCTCGGACACAGAAGACAATGAATCACCAACTCGACCAGGAGAGAACTCGATGCACATCATATTGACGGCGAATCATCCACTGGAGATTACCGTGACCCACGGACTGCTTGAAATGGTAGCATCCGCTGGTGGTGCGTGGAAGCGGCGTGCCGGTGGAGTTGCTGAACTGGTCAGCTCGCCTCCGGACTCACCAATCGTAACGAAAGGCGGGAGCCCCCTTGCAATCCGAGAAGCGCGCGAGAAGCGAAAGCATGCACCTTGCGTCGTCCGAAATGAAACTGGAGTCGACTTCGAGTTCTGGCTCACTAATGGCCGTGTCGACACGTCACGACAGGTGGTGCACAGCGGCGACATTGCCGATTTGCGATACACGCATAGTCTCGGACGCGGTAGCGGTGTCGTGCGCAAGTATGCCTCAGCAGAGCGGGAAGCAGCAAACATGCGCCTCTGTGTCCAGCTAGCTAACACAACTTTCCAACCTGTTCAAGGAATCATTTTCGAGCAACTAGGGTCACGCGCGTTCCCGCTCGTTGATGTTGGTGGCCACCTGTCCAACTTTTCGCTCAATTGCTACGCGAAGCTCGTGGATGGACGCATTCTACTGTCGGTGTCGTCGCAAGTTAAGGTCGTGAACAAGATGTCAATGCCGATCCAGCTACTTGTCAACGATCCGACATGGAAGGCCCCAGTTGAGATTGGCGTACTTCAGCCACTGAAGGAGACGGCTATTCCACTACTCGTGTCACTAGGGACTGAGTTGCGCGCCCGCCCTACCACCCGTGATGGTACTCCTCCGTTTTCGTGGAGTGCACCCATCCCAGTTCAACAACGATCGGATGTGTCACTGAAAGTGGATGCAGCAGCAAATGTGGCGAGTGATGTCCGCAGCGCAGTGTTTGCTGCATCACTCTCTGTGGAGCAATCGTTGCGCGTGGTTTCGTTCTCGGAGCCTATCGTCCTTATAAACAAGCTCCCGGTACCAATGTCCTTTGCGATTCGAAATGTAATGATGAACAACCAAGGAGCTGGTGGCGGTGGAGTTACTAGCAAAGGGGAGACTGTGGAAGTTGGAGCAAGCTGCGGAATCTGGTGGACTGATCAGCAACAACGACCATTGTTTTGTCTTAATATCCAAGGGTGTCGGACGAGCAAATGGATCGAGCTCATTCATCCAAGAACCAAGATGGGCACGGTGCTGTCAATCACACTTGAGCGGATGGATGGTCGCCCGTTCAAAACGCTCATGCAAGTAACCGAGGACACGCAGACCAAGGCGGTGCACTTGACTCTGTACGCCGAGGTCTGGTTCATCAATCGCACTGGCCTGGAGCTTTTCTACGGCAACGAATCGGATGGAGAAGCATACATGCCACCGATCGAGGCTCGTACACTGGTCGGAAACGCTCAGATTTGCGCATACTCGACGTTTGGGGACTCATCCAATAGCTCGTCGCCACCGACAGTTCGTGTTGGCACGGGAGTATGCCAGTGGTCGTCGCGTTTCATCGCAGATCCGAGGCGTCTCAGCTGGCAAGACGAAGTTGTGACCATGCGGGGAAACACGAATGGCGGCGGGGCAGCTGGCAACATGTTGTACGAGTTCGGTGTCTCGGCGGACTATGCGACCCGGCACTTTGGCTCGCTCACGACGCTCGTGAGTTTCTTCCCGCGATACTTGGTAATGAACCATACTCCGCACACTATACTCTTGTACGAAGATGGCCAGCAGAGCCGCCGCAGCGGAGACGGTAATGTGGCGCATCATGTACTTGCACCTGGCGACACATACGCGCTTTACTGGGTAACTGGGGCGCGTTCCAAGATCTGCATGTCAGTGATCGGCGACCTTGAGTATGATTGGAGCGGTGCTTTCTCCGTCGACCATGTTGCGACATCAGACATTTTGATCCCACAGCGTAGCTCAGGATGGAGCGGTAAGGCTGGTGTTCCGCTGCAGGTTGAGGTCAAGCGTGGCAGTATCTCGCAGTCGTCCATAGTCGTTGTTATCAATGAACCCCTACTAGACGAAGACAGCGTTAAGAGCGCAGCAACGGCTACAGCAGCTTCAAAGTCAACACATCCAACATGGGATTGCCTCAGCCTTCATGCTCAAGTCGCAGGAATTGTTGTGACGGTCGCCGACAAGAAAGAAAGCGATGGAGATCTGTTTGGGTCGGCGAACCCAATGCTTGCAAGCGATGAAGAGGTCGAAGAAGTTGCGCGTGTAACGGTCTCTCGAATCAACCTGGAGGCGAGTTCATCGCCCGAGACGACGTCAGCCAAGCTCAGTCTAATGGGACTCAAGATTGAAGATTTACTGCCGCGATCGAAGAACCCAATCGTGTTGTGCCCAGTGTCTACCTCAAATGACTACCGAAGCAAGTATTTCATGGAGCTGACGTATCTGGAGAAGGCCCACACTAAGTACAAGTGGATTGAGCGATTTCATGTGGAGTTGCAAGACGTTCGGCTCACAACATCGATGCGCTTTGTTGATCGACTGAACCGCTTGCTAAAGGAGACTGTGACGCATTTTGAGAATCGTTCGTACTCGTCCTTTTCGCAAGCGGCAAGCTCCATGCTACACAGTTCGGACGACTCCAACATTCTCCAATACTTCGTTCCGAGCACCTCTGAAGATGATGCATCGATGACATCAATCACTGGCCGCAAGATCTATATCGAGTCGTGCGAGATCGCACCAGTGCGGGTAATTGTGAGCTTTAGTCGCGGCAAAGGTGACGTACAAAAGCCCGACCCGAATGCTGGGTTTTGGCTCTCCAATCTGAAGCTCAAGATTGAGAACGCCTGCCTCGTCCTTGATGCGTTTAAACTCTCTCGCGCCATGGGCACACAGGAGGTGCTAGCAGATTCACTTACGAGTTTTTATGAGAAGTCGGTGAAGTCACAAGCTCTAGGGTTGATCGACTCGATTCAAGTGACATCACTGGTAACGAGTGTCGTGACGGGAGGGGTGACTTCACTCGTATCGACTATCCTCGGCAAGACAGATCCGTCCCTAGCGTCATCGAGCAGCTTCCGTTATGAACAGCTTTCCAACAGCCAAATTATCAACAAGCACTCTCGTGCACTGGAGCAGTGCCAGTCGCCGACGCAATTCTTGGAGATGGTCAAGCATCTCGTGTTCGACTGGGACTCAAACCACACAGGTCTCGAGGCACGCGGCTGCGTCGCACTTGGCATCCTTAACAACTCGCGCCATTCACTTGTCATCAACGCTCAGCTACGTGATGGCGCTGAGTTGCGGGTTCTCCCGCTCGGCCGACGGCACTTGGCGAGCGTTTTGGACGCACCGCGGTCGACGTCGACGGGCCAAAGCGAATGGCGGTCAGACCGCGCCATGGTGCTCTTTGCGTTTGGATACACACCCACGCCACTGACGTCGGGAGATGTGTACTTTGAGGTGCGCTCGAACGCGTGCAACGTGTTTGTGACTCGCAAGACGGCGCGGCTGAAGGCAAACCTGGGCTACACTGCTACGTTCACGCACCAAGAAAAGCAAAACTGGTGGTCATCAAACGTTGCGATCGTTGGAGATGACCTGCACGCGAGCGCGAGCAGCAACAGCTACGAAGCAGGCGGCAGCCTTCGCCAGACTGCACCTCCCATGGCGACCGAGTCGGCGTCGAGCCTGTTTGGTGCCCCCCAAAGCAGCAGCAGCGGCGAGGCCGTGCGCCGAAGCAGCACGATGGGAGACACCGCACGCGCAAGCTCCGAGTGGTCTCGCCCTCCTGCTACGTCCAACGCTGCGAACGACGAGGAGTACGAAGTCACGTTCAGCGGACAAGCGCTGGGCATCATCGCCAAGCAGAGCGGACGCTCCGTGCTGGTACGCGAGTGCACGACGCTGCCGTCGGGCGCGCCCGGCCCGGCACTGGCCACGGGCCGCATCTCCCCCGGCGACGAGATCCTGTCGGTGAACGGCGTGACTGTCGTCAATACGACGCAGTTCCGCGAGCTCGTGCGCTCCGGTTCGCGGCCGCTGGTGCTGCGGCTCCGCGCTTCCGGCGCGCGCTACAGCGCCGCGTATAATTTGTTCGGCGAGGCGCCGGAGCCAGCCCCAGCCGCGCCCTCGAGCTCCAACGACGACGACGGCGGCTTCGACTTGTTTGGCGTCGGACGGTAAAACAAAGAGTGATGGTCTAAAAGTTGCCTTTTCTGGTTCAAGCATGAGTCACACAGGTGGGGGCTTGGCCCCCTATGGAACGCGCGCCAGCTCCATTGCTGCACATGGTTCGACGCCCGCACCCTCTTCTCAGCCAATGGACCTGATACAGGCGGTCCCGTGCCTGCGTCTCTTCCGTTGACTGCCGACTTGTAGCGTGCAGCGACGTAACGCCGCAGCACTCGCAACCCAAACGCCAGCGGCCGCGTCGCTTGCTCGCCGGGTTCGAACCACGTGGACGGTCGGGCGCATTGAGGCGCTGCGTTCCATGAAGCGACAGCCCACTGCGTGCATTGGAACAGCTCGTGAGCCCCAGAAAACACGCTGCTACCGAATTGATACCGTGGTAATCCAGCCGATTGCTGGGAGCTGCCAGCGGCTCTGCACCCGTGACGAGGCGGTGTCGCATCGCCTCGTTCATTGCGAGAAGTTGGAGGCTCTAGGCCACATGGCGCGACCCATTTTCAATGCAGGCAGGCGGCCAAAGTGTCCATTGCACCACGACTGCACGCGCCAGCACGGCGCGATCGACGGCGGCAAAAGTGCATGTTGCCAATGTGTGCAATCGGCGGTCCGACTTTACTCCTTCGATAATTGTTATACTAATATAAATATTTCCAAATTTAACGGCTTCACTATATAAAACCACCTTCGATACCGAATACCGTCGATCAAGTGCTGCTCCTTTTTCGGAACTGCTTTTGCGTCCGTCCCGCAACGAGGATGGGCGTCGCGTACGTCAGCGCCGGCAAGTTACGAGCATACGTGCACGGCCGGGGCGCTTCGCCAGCCGTTTCTCCCATCAACGCGACAACGCGACGTCGCCTCTCCCGCGGCGCTCCCGTCCCTCCCGCCGGCGCCTTCGCGGCCGCCACCCATACTCACTTCCTCTTCTTCGGTCTCGCAATCACCCGGCGACGCCGCCCCGATCTTCGCTCGATCTTCGTCTGGTAACGCGATCCGCCGGCGCCTCGACACTCGACGCTCGCCCAGAAGAGCCGCTCGTAATCCAGGAGACTTCCTCAAGAAGCTGCTTCCAGGCCGTTCGTCACCTGCGACTCGACTGAAGACACCATGGCGCCGAGCGACAACGTGGAGGCCGTGCAGCTGATCACGCGGCGCATCGACTCGGTGGGCGAGCGCGGCAAGCCGCTGGCCTTCGGGCTCTCGTGGTACTACCTGCGGCTCATCCTGCTCACGGGCATCGGCTGGGCCATGGACTCGATG
>JAASGX010000955.1:0-11415 GCA_023334415.1 Phytopythium chamaehyphon | reverse complement strand
CTCAAGCCGCTCCAGACATGCCGCCGAAGAAGGGAGCCAAGAAGGACGAGAAGAAGGAGGAGAAGAAGGTCGAGAAGGAGGCCCCCGCCGACAACAAGAAGGGCGGCAAGAAGGGCGGCAAGAAGTAAACTACCTATCACGACTAGGCGACGAGCACCATGCCTGAGCAATCTCAATAATACAGAGTTGTATTAGCCACCCAACTTCTGTTTTGTTTGGCTGTTTATAAGGCATCCGATAGGGCCTGCAGTGCTGATTGATTCGCGGACGGTACTAGCACGAACATTCGTCTTTCCTTTGCCACCTCTGCGATGAAATCCCTGGTTGCGTTGCGGTATAACCTCAGCAGTGTCCCACTATTCTCGTTGATTGATTCATGCTTTTTCGCCGGCATTGTGAGCTTCATTTCACCAAGTTGTTCCAGCGCGTCAAGTTTCTCATTTGCGAACTGCCAGCACCTTCGGACAAGAACTGCCCCGCTCCGGGTACCAATTGAGCGACGACGCTCGGCTTCGACTCCAGCAACCATTGCACCTTGTGATTTTGCTGTGGGGTCATATTCGACAACAGGGACCACAAAGTTGATAAAGTCCAACATGAGTTCAACTTGCAATGCTGCCGCCGCCTTTGAACAGGATGCATCAGCTCCACCAAGCGATCCAATGCCCTCAATCTCGCGCACTATCGTGTCAATCCCAGCACTGAACTCGATCATCACCTGCTGCTCAAACGTAGAGTCACCACCATATAGAACGTCGTTGGCGTCGATCGAAAACATGCTTGGTGTTGAGACCTTGCGCATGGAAGGCAACGCATTCTGCCCCCAAAGTGCCAATAGCTGCAGCGACGCAAGCTGAGTGCGAACGCGAGTCGCAGCGATGGCGATTGCCTCAGTCACCTGCTGATTAGAAAGCAGCGCGTCGCCAGTCGGAACGATGAGTAATCGCTCAAGTGTAGCTTTGCGCAGAGCTCGAATAAAGTAGAACGCGTCGTCATCCGTCAGCGACGGCGTATAAATGAGCACACTAGTAAGTGATGCGATAACATTTTGCAACTGGTCCAATGCGTGCTGAAACCCATGTGTTCCACCACTTTCTCCGCCTTGTGCTTGGCGTTGTCCTGCTCGAGATGAAGCAAGCACATCTTTCTCTAGGCTCAAATCCGCAAGTGCAACGATTGCAGCCTTGGCAGCCGCGTCTAGCTGGGGAAGGCATCCCGTCACAAGAGCTACATTTGCAGTTTGAACCAACAGCTCGAGTCGCATAAGCCACGTGTGCTTCTGCCGCTCGAGACTTTTAGATGATGGAACTACACCAGACGTTAAGGCACTTGACGCCACAGCAATCGACGGAATCGTAATATGAGCGAATGCAAGGCATGATTTGATGAGCTCACGCAGCTTTCCATTGCGCTTCGATGCTCTTCGCTGTGAATCGTGGTGCACATTCACAGCTAGAGCTAAAACTCGTGTCACAAGAGTTGCTTGCACCAGCTCCAGTTTGTAGAAAGCTCGCCGGCAGTCCACGAACAGCTCAAGAAGGGCACTTTGTTCGTGCTCTCTGGCGCGTTGGCCGTCATCCGCGCAGGATGAGCCCAAGTCTGATCCCAACCGAGATATAAAGGCGCAAATGTCACGAGCTGCATCATCTCGGGTTGCCCGCGTTGCATGAAGTGAGTCGAGTGAGTCGTGAATGCGACAGCAGAGAACAAATAAAGTGTGTGCAATCACAGCCTCCGGTCCCACCACAACCAACCGTTGGTGATGCATGGCCTCTGTTGTCATGGCATCTCCGCTCCGCACAAATGCCCTAAGCACCTGGCGAGCAACGCCAACACTTGCGTCTCGACCAAACATTCCGAGCAAAGACAGAAATTCGCCGGAGGGAACAATCTTCCGAAAGAATGAGAAACGACGCTGTGCGCCAACGACAACGTTTTCAATAAGTGCTCCAAGCAAATTGAAAGTACGCGGTGATAGCTCCTGCTGTGTCGCTGCATTTACATGGCGCACAACATCACGCAATAGAAGCAACGCCTCTCGTGGCGAGTAGTGAACAACCACAAGCTTCATCGTTGCAGCTGCACATTCCATGTACGTATCGAGCTGACCCTCGCTGCCGACAACGCGGTCACTTTTGGTCGTAACAGAGTCCCACAGCTCATTTAAAAAAGCTAGACGTTGCTGAAGTTGCCAGTTGTGGTAATTGTCGTCGTCGTTTTTGCCTTCATCTCCCAGGAGAGCAGTGCAACTACTCAACTGCAGAGCAAGCACGCTGTACAAGTGACCATGAGGATACGCGGGAGACGCACGTGAACTCCGGATGAGCTCAAGGACACGTGCCGGATGATCAGCGTAACATTCTTCTGCGTCGAAGCGTTCGAGTAGATGAGAGAGTACCATAGAGCAGTGTGAAAAGCGTCCAAACTGATCCGTGAGTAGTTCAAACGCCTCACGCTTGGCACTTCGAGGCGGGTTCCCATGTAGCAACATTGATAACGCAGCAGTCGATGAGCATCCGGCAGCGTTGACTGCTGCGCAGTGCATTAGCCACTCTACCGCCGGTGACTGGAGCACCAGGTAGTCGTCAATCTGCATGTTTTGTGCCGATAGATATGTATCAAGCTGGTTGCGAGTCGACCGAAATTGGTTGAAGATGAAGAAAAAGTCCGACAGGCTACCAACAACGACATCGCCGCCTGTTGAACTCGGATTTGTAATGCTGGATAAACTGCTGCTTGACGTCAACAAGTCGGAACTTGCAAGTGCGAGGTACAGCCACGCGTACAAAGCCACTAGTGGATCCGCAATACCTCTAAACAAGCATTGCGAGGGTGAGTTGCCTAGCAAGGACCAACCGAGAAATATACGTTGCATACTTGATCATGTTGGAAAGACGTGCAACGATCTGGGGATATTCTCCATCGCACAGAAACCGGTAAGATCGAAGCAGCGCAATCTCGATGTATCTGCAGATGTATACCACATCAGTCTACTGTAGAAGGAACGGCTCGGTCACTTCGAGACACAAATGCTTACATGCGCGGCAAAAGCTCACGGATGCACGCAGTCTTGTAGAACCAGTTGCGGCATGTTTCTTTAGCGTGAATATTGACGTCACTAGCCGTGAAGTTGTCAGGCAGAGCGCGGGAAAGTGGCTGGCCGGCTTCATCTTCGGACGCTCGAGCCGCGATCCGGTTGAAAACGAGCTCGCCAAATGCGTCAAGCGCGTCTGACACCAGCACAAACACACACGGGTACAGCTGCGGGGCCGTGCTAGTGTCACCTAAGAGTTTGACGCTCTTGATGGCAAGGCGCAGTGCCAAGACTTTCTGGTCGCGGCTCCAGGCCGCGCGCATTTGAGTCTCCATGCGCTTCACTCGCGCCACGTACTCGCGCTGCGACAGCTCTAGTGTGCGATTTCCCTTTGTTTTCCCAGCAGATCCGCCTCCCGAGCCTTGCTGCTGCTCAAACTGCTTGATCTCAAGCTCCTCGAGGCGCTCGCGCGATTTGCGGATCACGTCTACGCCATCCACGGCCTCGGGAGCTAGCGGCTGCTGCCCACTACTGTTCATCGTGCGGTTCGAGTCCAGCGATATCTCACCTGTACCAATACGACACCTGACGTGTGAGCCCTAGAGCCATAACAAATCCGTGGCAGATCGCTAACGCACGCTCTAGGTCGCCGGTCTCGAGCATGCTCTGGCATTGATCGCACAGCTAGTCAGCACCACGGCCCACACAGGTCTCGGCCGCCAACCTACCGCCTTGATCTTGAACGTGTGCTCCGCGAACGTGGCCATCACGCGGTCCGTGTGCGCCTTCCATCGCTCGCGGACGGTCGCGAGCTCGTCCACCGCGCCGGTTGTGACCGTCCTCGCCCTCTCGCGCTCCTTCTCGGCCGGCAGGCCCACGCTGAGCACGCCCAGCGGGTCCAGATCTCCGTCCGCGAGCACCACGAGCCCCTGCGCGCCCTCCTGCGTGCTACGAGCGCCCGTCGCCGCGCTTCCTCGGTTTACGGTCTCCGCCTCCTTCGCGCCGCTCGTTCTCGCCAACGGATGCGCCTCAGCCGCTGAAACTCGCGCAAGCGCCGCGTCTCGTAGCGAAGCAGACGTGCGGCGCTCCCCCACTGCCCAGCGCGCCGTCGCAGAGCCGCTGGCGGCCGCCGCAGCCGGCACCGCAGCCGTCGAGGACCCCATTACCTTCCCGCGATCTTGCCTTCCCGAAATGGATCTTCTCGCAAAACACCCGATTAGTGCGCTCTCTGCTCCATGCTAGGCGACACCTCGTGATGCCTTAGCGTCGCGCTCTTTGCTCCGAGCGCTCCGTCTCTGCGAGCGCTCAGCGAGCCGCTGGCTGTGTAGGAATGATAACCAGCAGTGCCAACAGTATGAACTGTAGAAGCGAACAGTACTCGCGTCCGGTCCACCACTCGAGAATTCCAGGCGCGACCACGACAGCTCGCCATGCAGCAGCGCAGCGTCGATATCCAAGACATCCAGGCCTTCGTGAGCGCTCGACGGACGCTGGAGCCCGCTGTAGAGGGTCAGGACACCAGCGGGCTCGAATTTGGCGGCGGAGCGCCAGTTGCGCCGCCGCAGGTGCTCGTGTTGCCTGAAGAAGCGCGGTGGCTGGAGCCCAATGCGGGCTCCAGGATGTACGTGCGGCCGGCGTTCCACGTGCTCTGGATGCTCGCGGGCGCGTTCCTGGAGCAGCAGCACGCGGTGGTCGTCACGGGGGCCATGGGTACGGGCAAGTCGGCGTTCTTGAGCTTCGTGCTGCACCACGAGCTCGCTCATGGAAGCCCGCCGACTATCGTGTTCGATATGCCGGGGCTCTTCTGTCGCGTCGGTGCTGATGGAGCAGTGGAAGATGGAGCTCGAGGCCTGAGCTTCACTGATGAGCTGCAAGATCGCAATACGCTATACATGTGCGACGCCTCGACTTTCGCTCCTCTCAGCGGCCCAGACGTCAAGGCACGAACACTTGTGGCGGCTGCACCAACGCGTCGATGCATCCAGTCTCTTGACGACCCCGTCACGTTCGTCATGCCACTCTGGACCACGGCCGAGCTCGAGATCTGCCGAGCGTCATGTTTCCCGAACGTATCGCGCGACCATTTTGTTGAGCTTGTGCACCTTTGGGGTGGCACCGCTCGGTGGACATTGGGGACGCCAATCGAGACTTCAAAGGCGCAGCTCAAGCGATCCACCGATCTACTACAGCTGAGCACAGCCGTTCAACTTGTCCGCGAGTGCGGGATCATGGAAAACAGTTTGGTGGACGATGAAAAGTACTCGGTGGACGCTCAGCAACTCGTCCACATGGACGTCGGAGCCGACAACCTCTTCAAGCTCGAGAGCGTGCAGCTGTGCAGTCGTGCAGCAGTCTCACTCATTCTCCGAGGCCTCTCTAATGGTGAGGTGTTGGAGGCACTGGAGCAGTTTGGGCGGAAAAGTGCGAATATCATCGATGAAGCTTTTCAGCGGCAAGTGCGCCAGGAACTCGCCGGTCGTGAGGCGTTCAACTAGGTGATAGAATTGTATTGTGAGCGCACACTGGGCAATAACATGAATCCACTGTTCGTTGTTCTACCCGTCCACACTCTGCAATCGCCCGAGTATGGCATGCGCCAACTTGTTCACGTGCGGGCGACGCAGCATCGTCAAGTGCGTCGCTTCTGGGATAGTCATCGTCTCAATCTCCACACCACCATCTCGCAGTGTCGTTGTATCCACTTCCCACGCTGTCGTCTTGTACACACTCGCGGCCAGCGGAGGATCTATAGACACAACAGGACTCGATACCGGATTATAGGCAGCATCCATGGCACAGTGCGATCGAAATTGATCTGCGAGCTGTTGGAAGAACTTTGTCTCGGCACCTGTAGGTCGTTGACCACCAAAAGTCTCGGTGATGTATGCCTCTACATCTGACGTGGACGAAGCTTCGTTATCATGGTCATCCACATAGTATGGCGCGCCATCTATCAATGTTAGTGGATGCAGGGAATGACCAGCCTGCGCTGCAAGTCGCCCGACTGCATAAGCAACACGACAGCCAAAAGAATAACCGCCGAGGGCATACGGTCCAGTTGGCTGAAGTGCATGAATCTCTGACCAATACTTGGTCGCTAGTGCTTCAATGCTGTCCACACCATCAGCAGGGTCGTTTATAGTTGCTTGTACGCCTACGACCCGAAAAGGGAGCAAACTGGCAAGTTCACGAAGCTTCCACACGGTGCCGTCTGCACAATGAATGAGGAATAACGTAATCGATTGGCTTGAAGACGGAGGAGAATTGAGTGGGACGAGTGGGCGTGCTGTCAAGGTGGCTAAATCCGTGCTTGTCGAAATACGTTCAGCCATGTCGTCCACACTTGGCGATGTAAAGAACTCGTCCAACGTTAGCACCAAACCTCGTGCACGAGCTATCGATATAGCACGAATCGCTGCAAGTGAATCTCCACCTAGGTCAAAGAATGACTTTGATCGCCACGGCTCATCTGACCTGAGGTTGAGCACTTGCCTCCAGATCGAGATTAGTAGATCGCGGGTAACCCGAACTGTCAGACTTCTATCCACAGGCGTGCGTTGTGCCGGTACTCTCCGATTGAATCCTTCGGTTTCAGTTTGCTTGAGCAATGCTCGTATATCTAACTTCCCATTCGGGGTTCGTGGCCACTCATGAACAGTGTGAATATCTTGCGGAACCATGTGGAGCGGCAAACGCGATCGCAGAAACAGCACAAGCTCATCTACTCCATCACCATCACGACTTTCACGCAGAATCACAAAAGCTACGAGTCGTGGACCGCGTACCCGCTTGTCAATTCCGGGGGTGACAACACGTACTTCCGCATCGACAATCTTCGGGTGACCTAGCAGCACGTTTCGGACTTCGTTGAGCTCGACTCTTTGACCGTGAAGCTTCACTTGGGCATCCACTCGACCCACGAACTCGAGATTCCCGTCTGGAAGCCAGCGCACTACATCGCCAGTGTGGTACCAGCGCGTTTCAGGCTCGTCCACAAGTGGACGCAGCAGTTCTACAATATTTGGATGGTCAAAAGCAGACTTGGTCAGCTCTGGACGTCGCCAATACCCATCCACGGACACTCCTGGCCCACCAATGAGCAGCTCTCCGCGCACATTAGGCGGCACTAGCCGACCACATTCATCTAACACCAACACACGGCGTCCCCAAATTGGCCGGCCAATTGGAACTGTGTCAACAATCGCGGAGCTATCCGAGGAGGGTAAACGAAGGAATGTGGACGTCACCGAGGCTTCCGTGGGTCCATATTCATTAACTAGGCAGGAGTAGTTATCGTTGTGAATGTGGTAAAACCGGCGTGCAAGCTCCATAGGAAAGGCTTCGCCAACAATCACAACATGCTTCAAAGTCCGAGGAAAGCAACGCTGGTCGGCGGCATGATCTAGCAGGGTCGACAGATATGACGGCACAAACACACAATATGTGATGGCACGCGGAGGTGGAGCATTCAACAGCGAGCGAATGTAATCAAGATCGTGGAGCCCTCTATCACGCGTGATGACCGCAGATCCACCCGCCAGCAATGGCGACAGTAACTGAGTCAGCGAGCCATCGAGCGTCGTGGATGTGGACTGCAAAAAGACATCTTGAGGGCTGACGGCGTAGGCTCCAACAGTCCACCAAAGCGTCGTTAGTAAATTGGAGTGAGATATCACAACACCCTTGGGCGATCCGGTTGACTGCAGTAACCACACAAAGTTAGATTTGGTCACTAGATACCGATTTCTCACATTCGAGCAAATTCTCACCCCGGACGTATACAAGATGTATGCAGGTGAGTCAGCGTGCGCTTCACGACGACGGCTATCGCTGAAATTATCATCAAGCAATGGTAGGTCTTCGTAGACCAACACACGGACGGATGAAGTCAGCAACTGTCTCAAACGAGAGTGATGGCTGCGCTGCGTCACAACCGCATGCAACTCCGAATCCGCAATCATATATCGTAGGCGTTCTGACGGGAAAGATGCATCAAGAGGGACGAAAACAGCGCTAGATCGCATAACTCCAATAATAGAAGCAGCATTTTCAAGCCCACGAGGCTCAAATATTCCCACGCGCAGTTGTTCCTTACTTTTGAGCTGGATAAGTGCTCGGTGAACACGCCCACTCTCATGCCAAAGTGTTGAATAGCTCCAGCTGTCACTTTCAAAATGAAGAGCCCAGCGATCAGGAGTTTTTCGCACCTGAGCAAGCAGACATTCATCGATAAATGGCGACGAAGAGTTCAATTCGCATTCGTCTTTTGGTGACGGAGCACCCCAATTGTTTACGACGAGCCTTCTCTCGTCAATAGGGATCATCGAGATGCGGTTAAGTGGTTTGTTGGGGTCTTGCGTGAGTTGAATTAGCAGCTCACAGTAGTAGCGCGCGAATCTATCAACTGCTTCTCGCGAGAACTTGCTGACTGGAAATTCCATCTCGCCTTCAAGTGTAATATGCTGAGTATCAGAGTTCCGCGTGCGCATCGTCAGCATCAAATCGAATTTTGCAACAGAGCGAGAAAGTGAGACCTTGCTTCCAACGACTGAACCCGAATCGCACACATTTGAATCGGAAGTTTCCAGCGCAAACATGACCTGGAACTGCCCCGCACTACTGGATGCAGAGCTGCCCGAGCGACGAAGATTTTCCAGGATAGCATGAAATGGCACGTCCATATGAGCGAAAGCGCCAAGCACTACACCACGTACTAATGCAAGTAACTCCACAAATGAGTTGACTTGGCCATTGGATGTGCTTGGCTGGATGCGCAGCGGAAGGGTGTTCACAAAGTAGCCAACGACCTCTTGAAGTTCTTCACGGTCGCGGACCGATACTGGTGAGCCAATTGTTATATCTGGTTGTGCCTTGCCAGCAAGGCGAGCAAGGAGCTCGTAGAACACTGCTAGGAGACCCATGAAAAGTGTGCAGCCACACGACCGACAGAGTGTGGTCATGCGGTCGAGAGCTTCATCGGGGACTTGGAAGGAAACCATGTCGCCTCTAGAGTTGCACTTCTGGGATTGCTTCTCGAAAGGAAGGCTGAGGGTTTGTACCTCTCCGCTTGAAACGAGTCGGGCAGTCCAATATCGAATGGATGCATCTAGCAAACCAAAATCCACACGCTCGCGTTGCCAGGCGGCAAAGTCGCGATACTGGACGACAGGTCCCGGTTTCATAGGGCAAAGTGCTCGTTCTCCGATTGCAGCCGAAGAAGCACACGACATGTAAAATTTCATCAGGTCACGCCAAATCACTGCACTCGAGACACTATCTGTCGCGATATGGTGAATGACAGTCACGAGCGTCCAGCTTGAGTCGACCGGGCACCCTACCGGGACTCCCGCTGGTTCCCCTGTGCTGATTGCTACCACCCGAATAGGGAGTTCGTTGGCAAGATCAAACGGAGCTGCCGCCATGCTAGACGCCACAAACTCGCCCAATGCGTGGTCATCTCGGTACTTGTCGGCAGCTCCGTTCCAGATAGTCACTCGAAAAACTCTCTCGGTGAGAGCGTTGGTTCCATCTTGTGCCAGGCGCTGGAAGGCCTCGCCAGTGATCGGATCAAGCTCGAACAGCATTCGGAGCCCCTCGTGCCTGTTCAACAACGCGTTCACCGCACTTTTGAGTGCTCTGACGTTCAGCTGCAACGGTGCAGGCACCCGAACGGCGCGTGCGACGTTGTATGCCGCGCTTCCAGGCTGCATGTGCTGCAGCGCGAGCATCTGCTGCTGCGAGTACGACAGCGGGAACTCGCCTTGGCGAGCGCGGCCCAGCTTGTCGCTCAGCCCCGGCACGAGGTCGAGCGCCAGCGTCTGCTGCCGCCTGCGCAGCGCCGCCTCCGCCTTGTCGGCCGCCCGCTTCAGCGCGTCCAACAGCTTGATCTTGGTCGCCACGCGCCGCCTCTCGCCGCGCTCCTCGACAACTGCCGCGTCCAGCAGCCTGTCGACCCACCCGGCGGCCTCCTCAATGCGCTCCGCCGCCAGCATTTGGCCCAGCAGCACGTCGCCAGCGGCGCCGGCGGCCGCGGCGCTCGATCCAGCGCCCGTCGCGACCATCTGCAGCCTGGATTGTCGAGGCGTCCGCTGACGTACGCAACAGTCGGGCGTTTTTCCTCCAATGAAAGCCGCTGTAACCAAATATTCGTCCAATCAAACCGCTATACTAAATAAAATATTTTCAACCAATCAAAGGCTCCACAACAGGTGGCTCCAACCCCCGCCAAAGCCCAAGCCGACGCTGCCACCAAGCGCTGCGCTCGCCATGTTCGGCGCCTCGACCGCCGCTCCCCCAGCCGCTGGCGGCTTCAGCTTCGGCGCGGCGGCGCCCGCGGCCCCCGCGGCGTCTTCGGGCTTCAGTTTCGGGGCCGGCGCGGCCCCCGCGGCCTCCGGAGGCTTCGGATTTGGGGCAAACGCGGCGCCGGCAGCTCCCGCGGCCTCCAGCGGCTTCGGATTTGGCTCTACGACTACAGCAGCGGCCCCCGCAGCCTCCAGTGGCTTTGGATTTGGGGCTACGACGGCTGCAGCAGCGCCGGCAGCCTCCAGTGGCTTCGGATTTGGAACTACAGCGGCGTCGACGGCCCCCGCGGCGTCTGGAGGGTTCAACTTCGGCGGGGCGGCGGCGGCTCCAGCGGCGGCGTCGAGCTTCGGCACTGCAGGCTCGAGCTTCGGAACTACAGGGTCGAGCTTCGGGTTTGGGGGAGCTGCAGGCGGAGCGGCGTCGCCCAAGCCGTCGCTGTTCGCGCAGACCACGACGCCGGCCGCGGGCGGGTCGTCGCTGTTTGGGGGCTTTGGGGCGACGCCCAAGCCTGCGGGGACAGGCTTCGGCGGGTTTGGAGCCGCGACCACCACGCCTTCTACAGGGTTTGGAGGCTTCGGCGCGAGCACGACAACCCCTGGGACCGGATTCGGAGGCTTTGGAACGACGGCCACGCCCGCGACGACTGGCTTTGGAGCAGCACCTGCCGCAGCAGCTTCGACCGCCCCTCCGCCTATCATTCTGTCGGCTGCAGACGCGTCTGTCGCGCAGCTCAATACTGTCAAGTACGCGTACCAGGACCCGGCGCAGTCACGGTTCAAGTTTCTCATGTACAACCAGGTGGACCCGACGCAACGGCACTTGTACGTCCGCCCGCCCCACGTGAGCGAGCGGCTGTGGACGCAGGCGGAGCTGGACAACCCAGACCCGAATAACTGCGTGCCCGTGGCTATCGTGGGCTTCCCTGATCTGCTCAAGCGCATCCAAGCACAGCAGACGCATGCCGATAAGCTAAACACGTTCACAGACGACCTGCGCTCGCAGCTCCAGGAAATGGAGAAGCACACACGAGCGACGGAGGAGAAGATGGAGAAGTGTCGTCACGAGCATATTCAACTTTT
>JAASGX010000954.1:0-11420 GCA_023334415.1 Phytopythium chamaehyphon | reverse complement strand
GGTGGGTAGTGCGACGATCACTACCAATGAGCGCGCGGCATGCCTCCGACGTGACCGAGAGATCCAGCAGGCCAACACGTCAGCGTCGATGCAAGAAAGTAATGCCAGAGCAATGCATCCTTCTTTCTCTAATCGCATGGTACAACCACTGTGACAAAACGCTTCCAGACAGCCACCGGCCACACCTCTTCAGCCTACTTACTTTTAGGATATTTACCTTCATGATGAGCTCACTGCTTGGCTTCGCTTTGCGCGCTCAGCAGCTCTGCTCGCCGGCGCTCTAGCCGCCGGATCGTCGCCTTGAGCTGCTCGACACTTTTCTCGAGCATCTCCTCTTGCACTCGCTGCTTTTCCCGGTACCTCGCCTGGTTCACGCGGCACTGCTGGAGCCTCCGCTCCGTCTTGACTCGTGGCTTAGGCTTCTTTTCGGCGGTTGGCGACGACGCCGTCAGCTCGCTCAGTTCGATGCCTTGCTCGGCTGCCTCCATCTTGAGCCGCTTCTGCTTGGCTCGGTACCGAGCCTGGTTGATGCGGCACTGCTCGCGTCGCCGCTCCGTCTTCTTGCGTTCGCGCTTCCGCTTCTTGGACGGAGCGTCCTTGGCGTCGGAATTTCTGGTTGGCAGTCGGATCTCCTTGCACTGCGTCGGTGCATCAAGTGTCGGAGCTCTTGACGGAGCCGAAGTCGGTGGTGGCGTCGATGGAGGAGCTCGGCACTCGATTTCATTGCGCTTGGGGCTTGAAGGCGCCTCGCTCAGCCAAGACTGTGAGTCAGCATCGTCTTCGTGGTCACTTGGATTGGCAAAAGCTGGCTTGGACGGCCAGAAGCGAGGGAAAGCCTCTACTGTTGGCTGGGTCACCGCCAGACGTTCGTCGTCGTCGTCGGCTAGTCGGCCGAGCGTGAATCGGCGAGTGACGTCAGCTAGAAGCAGCAGCGATGCCATTTTGACTTTGTTGTGAGTTCGGAGCTTTTTGCACCTCAGCTGGAAGATTGGAAAGTGAGCTGGTTGAACAGCTAGGCTCCGTGCCGCCCAGCGTTATTGTTGAAAAACACGCAAAGCCGCGTGTATTGTTGAAAATCGCACGGCATTGTTGATGGTGCGTATCACTAGTGCTCACCTCACTCCACCTGTATGGAGGAGCGGCTTCTCCATGATCGCCTGTTGTTCGCAGGTGATGGAAATGCGTTTGGTCGCTTGGAGGCGACACCTCTGACCCGCTCCAAGCCGTGTCTATCACGAAAAACCGAGCGCTTCTGGGTGCTTGGGGGTGATGAAATCCGCACTGTGAGCGCTTCTAGGTGATGCAATGCAGCTTCTAACCACTCCAAGGTGGCTCTGATGAAGAAAAGCCCACCCAGACTGACAGACGAGTGAAGCAATAAATACCTTTGATATTTTAGATAGCAGCTCCACGCTCGACACGACGACTACCTGACGACAAAGATGTGGTGGCGGCGATGACACCTTGGGGCCTTCCTGCTTAGAAGGCGGTGGCTCGGAGAGCCGGGTGGCGCACGACCTCGTCGATCGTGAGCCGGTGCTCGGGGTGCACCTGTAGCATGCAGGCGAGCAGGTTGACGGTGCGGCGCGAGTACTGGCGCTGGAGGTTCCCCCAGAGCTCGAGTACCTTGGAGACGCCGTACTTGGCGAGGACCCGTAGGGTAGGCGCCCTCGTGCGGTCCTCGGCGAACAGCGGCGAGCCCGTGAGCATGATGAAGAGCATGACGCCGAGGGACCAGACGTCTGCGGCCTTGGGGTCGTACGGCTCGGCCTCTGGGTCGGCGAGGCAGGCGGCGACCTCGGGCGCCATGTAGTAGAACTTGCCCACGGCGTCGCTGGAGGTCGCGGCGGCGTCCATGCTGAGCCCAAAGTCGCACAGCTTGGCGACAGGAGCTCCGTTGGTGGCGGTCGAGAGCAGCACGTTCTCGAGCGACAGGTCCCTGTGGGCGACGTTGAGCCGCTCGTGCAGGAACTGCAGGCCCTTTGCGAGCTGCGCCGTGAGTCTCAGCGCCTCCCGTTCCTCCAGCCGGTGTCCCTGCTGCCGCGTCACGTGGTCGTACAGGTCTCCACCCGCGCAGAACTCCATGGCCACGAACACGTCGTCGCCGTCCGCGAACACCGCGTCCCTCTCGAAGCTCACAACGTGCGCTCTTCCTGGGTGGGACGGAGCACCGGAACTGATCGCAGACCGGTCGTAGGCGTCCAGCAGACGGATGACGGCGTGCTCGCGCAGCGGGTTCTCGTGGGACCGCGGGTCCTCGTCCTGCAGCGCGCGCACGCTCACACGCTTGAGCACCACGAGCTTCCCGCCGCGCGCCAGATCGCGGAAGAGCGCCGTGTCGCCCAGCAGCGTGCGCCGCAGCAGCCGGCAGCGCTGGAAGCGCTCGAAATTGGCCGAGAGCGCGTGCGCCGTCGGGCTCGCGGCCTCGGCGGCGTCCTCGGCCGCGTACAGAAGCGACGAGCAGGTCGAGGACGAGCGCGAGGCCGCGCCCGCCTCCAGCTCAGCCACATCCAGCCGCATCATCTTGGGCTTGCAGGTATCTTGACAAACTGACGGATTGACCAGCACGTAGGGCGGCAGATTGCAGAGTGAGCTGCTGGCCATGAGGGGCGAGAAGGTGACGAGGAGCTCTTCATGGCGTGAAGCGCCGCCGTGGAGTCGTTGCGAATTGCTATTTATAGATATTGACTGGAGGTTTGTATGGGAGGGGGGCTCTGTTTTTCCGGCGGGTCGAGAGCCATAGTGGAGGCCGGTTCGATGGTTTGTACCGTAGAATTGGGGCGGATTTTGTTGCACAGCGGCAAAGAACGACGCGCGGTTTTAGCGCGATGGCCCGGCGATGTGCGCTTCAACGCCGCATCTTTGGCCAGCCGGCGTGTCGCGGCCAGGCCGCCGCGAGCAGGCGACGCCTCTAATTCGGCGGTAATACATTATTGGAGGTGTTTTCGTTGCGAAGTTTATGTAACTGTATAATCGGATATATGTTTGATGACAGGTACAACAACTGACAGAGGAAGTAGATGGCGCCTGGTTGACGCGTGCCACGGGCGTGGCGCCAGCCTTGCATCGCACGAGATGCCGGTCCCGCGAGGAGAAACACGCGCCGGAAAGTGTCTCGGTTGGTGGCGGCGAGGGCTTCAACCTGCACCAGTTGACAGGCTTGAACCCAGGTTCATGGCATGGTGGTCATGGCTTGGTGGTCATGATGCAAGAGCAGCTTTAGGCTTTAGGTCATGGCACGAGTAGAAGCTTGTCGTGGCACGCGTGGCACGAGTGGGAGAGTGGCAGCGACTGGCTGAGAACGACTGACGCGAGCGGAACTCCGGGATGGGCCTGGTCCGGAGCCAAAAACATGGAGCGTGGCGATGCGTGACGCGGTCGACGTCGACGATGTTGAAGTGAGTGAACCAGTTGAAGCTGCATCTCCTGAAGTTGGCCGCCCGTTCGCCCCGACGCCATACTTAGGCCGTGACTGCCGTGCTTGTCTTTGGAGCTCGGAGCTGCGGCGGCCTTCAGGATGCACACGGTAGGCGCCCAGCGGCTCTTTTCGTGGCGTGTGAAACAGCTTGACGTTGCTGTTGTTGCTGACGATGCTTGGCCCCTCGACGCTATTGGAAGGAATTGTACCAAGGCACCGCTCGCAGATCATGACACCGCAATTGGTTCTAGAACGAAATTTGGAGCGTGAAGGCGATAGCGTTTTCGCGCAATATCCACCGACCCAGCGGCCAAAAATCCAATCGGTCAGCCAGCAACCCCCCGACCAGCCGAATCGAGAATATTCGTGTCAAATATTGCAGCGTGTGCAGCATGGTGCTCCCCAATCGTAACACGCTGAAGCTGCCTGGGCCTACGGCTGCCGAAGGATGCTGATCCCGGAGAATGCTTCTATTCTCGCTACGTGATCCACTACGCCAAGAGATTGATGCAGGGCAAAACGTGGATCTACCCACGGGTAGTATCCAGGCTGAGTCGAACGTCGAGATCGCGCTGCTGAAGTAGAGCCACACGAACTGAGCTGTACGGTGACGCCACGACGAAGGTGCTGGGCGGAATGCTGAGTGGTGACTGGAAGAAGAAACTCGACGGCAAGGGCCGTATGAAATGACATTCATTAACATCTTGTTGCAGAGCCCCGCGAAGCAAGTGAAGAGCGTTGACGCCGCGCACATTTTCAAGCAACAAGACATGGCTGCCGCCATCTCGAAAGAGTGATCGGGCAATGCCAAGCAGGCCCTGATGTACTGCTCCCGCTGGATCCTGCTGTGCTTCGAGCTGCTGGTGGAGCTGCTTGAGAGATCTCTGAAGGCGACGAGCAATGTTATCAAGGGCTCGCACAGCCTAAGTACATGGGTTGTGCTACTGCGTGCTGTTTGTGCAGATCCGCTTCTTGTTCCAGCTCCAGTTCGGCGTAGAGCTGCGCGGCTCACACAGTGCATAAGCACATCCAGAGCGTGGCGACAGACGAGCGTGGCTGGCTGCCGTTGCAAAGGATGTAACTGTGACCGATGTCCAAGGATCAACAAACTGAAGCGAGTCTATTTCATACTACACCACGCAATGCGTGTTCATCCAGTCTACTGCTGAGGCAGCACGAGCCCCTCCGTCGTGAGACCGGAGCCGTCGAGTACGCGTGCAACATCGGCGAGCGAGCCGAGCACTTTCAGCATCGCAGGCACAATGTCGAGTTGCGTGTCAACCCGACACACTCGTCCGCTCGCAGCATCGCACTCGAACGAGATGACGCACTTCATGTCGAACGGCTGCCCGCACAGCTTCCATGCAAGGTCAGCGTCGTTGCTCTGGCCGGCGCTCGAGGCAGATCCTCGGGAGAGCAAATGAGGAAACAGCCGGCGAACTGTCGAGTCCGATATGGTAGCGAACACGCGCAGCGTCGTAGCAATCGTGAGGGCCGAGGTCTTCGGAGTCTCGATACGAACCAGCCTGAACTCCAGGTCGTCAAAGCACTGCGTCCAAAACACCCATCGATTGGCCAGCTCCTCGACACCATGCGTGCCGACGAGCTGCACGTCCTCAACGATTGCTGACCGCAAGAAGTTGAGCTGCTCTTTCCCCGCCTCAGTCTGCGTCATGAGCTCCCATCTGGACGACGAGTCCGAGTCGCGCTGAGTAACCGGTTTCCGACTTGGCAGGATGCTCGCGCCGTGCCGGAACAGCCTAAAGTACTCGACCGCGATGGTCCACGGCGTCAGTCTGGCGTACGTAGTGCTCGCAAGCTTGCGTCTCCTTGTCTCCAGGTCGGCCACCTCCTCTCGCAGTCTTGTGACGGTCCCCTCTAGGTCGTTGCGCAGCAGGCGCTGCTTGTTGCGATACCGCGCCTGGTTGGCTCGGCACTGCTCTCTGCGTCTCTCTGTCTTGACGCGCACGCGCTTTCGAGGTCCCTCCTCGTGCTCTGACGGCGTTTTTGCGGTCTGCTGCGGTGGAGGGGACGAGTGGCTGAAGGTTGAGGCTGATCCCTGGCTGCTCGCCGCCCTACTTACCATCAGCTCGGCCAGCGGCAGCAGCGCGTTTGCGACCGAGTAGCTCACTGGGAACGACTCGAAAGTCCGAGGCGGCTCTGGAAATCTCGCGTTGACAGCTCGGGGCTGTTGAGGCTGCACGAAGACGTCGTTGCCCGTCGCTCGCAGCTTGACGCTCGCCACGAAGCCGTCGCTGAGCTCTCGGCCGCTCCAGTTCATCATTGGAGACTTGCCCGGACGAGGAAGTGGAGGTTCTGGTTAGTCGAATTGTAACCGTCGCGGTCGGATCACTCGGGCGCTTGTAAGAAAGTGAAGTGATCCGACTTGGTGGCCGCGTCACGGCGAGCGACGATCAGGTATACTTCATTATACTCTCTTTATACCAATATCCGGATATATCTTTGGGATGGGACTCTCTTATGTATGCCATTACCCTAGAATAAATATACATTTATCCAGATAATGGATGCGATCGCGTAGGCCAAAAGTTATCTTGTAAACGTGATCCCAGGCGCATCAGCAGACACTACGATTGATGACTCTCATAGTATACACATATTATACCATTATCCGGATATATCGCTCAGCATTCGTACAGTACTATACGGTACGCGTATCCGATACTGCCGAAGACCTTGGTCGTGGCCCGCACGATGATGCAGTGCGGTCGACCCATTGCTCAGCCAGTACACGTTCTCGACCCAAGTGGCGAGCGGAGCTGCAGAATTGATGTGAAATTCGTTCTGAGCTGTGCAGTGTACACGCTTACGCTGGTCATGTGGCTGACGTGTGTCCTTGGGGTCGTCAACACTTTGACAATGCGATTACGGCCCCAGTCAGTGGATCACGAACCCTACGCGAGCCGCTTCCTCGCATCAACAGGGATCACTTCATGCTCGTAGGCTATTGGACGCACTCACTTCGTTATCCGCTCTGCCTCACACGTGACTAGACCCACCCACCCTCTGGCTACAGTGCCGACCGTCTCAGGTGGAATGGCCGGGTGGACGTTCAGCGACAACATCATTGGTACCGTGCAGACGAGAGCCTCGGGCTCCGAGAGGTTTGTGGACCCCGCACCTCGCGACTCGACTGGTTTCCGGCTGATACTCCGCCCTGACCCGGTGGAGGCAGCGAGAGCTGTCGCCGAGCTGGGAAATCGCCCGATACTTCAAATCCCAGCGACGCTCGAGCGAGCCCACGATGGAGCGGTGGTTCGAATGCTGCCGCTCACACGAGTGCTCGGGCACTTGGACAAGCCTCACCCAGTTCAGCTGTCTCCTCAAGCATCCATAATCCAGCCTGCCGAGTCTCTGGAGATAACAGAGACAGTGAAAGGTCCCAAGAAGAGAGTGCGCGTCAAGACAGAGCGTCGCAAGGAACAGTGCCGCACCAACCAGGCAAGATACAGGAACAAGCAGCGGCTGCACCGTGTCGAACTTGAAGACACTGTCCTAAAGCTGCGAGAGGAAGTCGAGGGGCTTGAACAGCACTACCGATCACTGTCGTACCGCATCTACTCCAGCCACAGCATTTGGAACGTCGTCGTCGAGTACTTTCGACTGTTCCGACACGGGATCTCCATCTTTGCAGGAGTTGAGAACCAGCGACTTCACAAGAAGAACTGCCAATTGGCTGTTGATTCGGCACTTCCAGCACCGTCGTGGACTTCTCTCATGCGATCATCTCCTACTGGTCAGACTCAAGTCGAGTTCCTCAAGGCGGTCATGGCTCCCGACATTGAGCTAGTCGGTAGCGGCGACTACGGAGTCGACGCTCTTGTGGATCACTGGCTCCGTTGGGTCCGCTGTTTCCAGGATGTCGAGCTCCATCTTGATCGGGTCGAACAAGCGCCAGGAGTCGCAGACGCAGTCATCGCAACAGCGCGAGTCAGCGCTACAATCACCTCCGACACCGTTCGCAAGGTCTTTGGGCACCTTCTCGATGACAACTCGGCCAATCGGTCGCAAAATAGCGAGCTCGCATGGCGACTGTGCGGTCAGCGCATTGAGTTCAAGTGCTGCGTGTGGTTCGAGTGCGATAGCCAATCGAACCAGGTTCAGCGATTCCGGTCGGAGGCTTCGCTCGTTCCAGCCTTCCAACGACTTGTTGCCTCGCTGAGCAACACCGCCCAGGTACTCAACGGCGCACTACTCACCTCAGGAGGATACCTCGTCACTGAGGACGCTTGAAAAGGTTGCAACTCGGCTTTGCATGTAGAATGGGGGATGATGGACCAAGTAAAACCGGTAAAGTGGCAGTTGTATGGATGCAGCATCCGATTTACGAGCTACGGTGCGTCTTCATGACATCAGTCGTGACCACAGATGGATTCGGCTGGGAAAGCTAGCTGCGATCCAACACTGCCTGACCAGAACCACGGGGTTTGGAGAGGAATGGTGCCACGAGAATACAGCCGCGCCAGGGTTTCGGGACTTTGCGAGGAGAACTGCGATGAATCGCGCGTCAGTGTCAGTCAGCAGACCCGTTTGCTGCCTTCACATCGACCAGACATACATTCAGAAGTGATGAATGCCGGCGAGCAAAACTCGACCGTCAACGACCAGACCGCCACAGCCATCACGACGATGGGTGGTGGTGGAATCGGCGATGCAACGATAGATATGGATAACCAAGCACGTGCATCTCTACTACCTGCAACAATAACGCCATCCATCGGAGTGCGCGCCGAAACCCTGTGGGACAAGGAGCGATGCCGTACCAACCAAGCGAGATATAGACATAGGCAGCGAGCGCACCGCAATAAGCTCGAAGCCACAGTCGTCAAACTGCGAGAAGAAGTTGGTGAACTCGAGCAGCGGTACCGAGCACTATCCTTTCGCGTCTACTCCAAGCACAGTCTGTGGAGTATCGTTGTCGAGTACTTTCGCCTCTTTCGGCACGGAATCTCCAGTTTTGCAGGAAGCAACCACCAAAGCGCGGCCCCGATCTCGCTAGCCCTAGAAGCAGCGTCGACTGTACCATCCTGGACAGGACTCATGCGCTCGTCTCCGACCAGACAAACTCAAATCGAGTTCCTCAAGGCGGCCATGGCTACGAATGTAGAGCTTGTTGGCAGCGACGATTATGGAGTGGACGCACTCGTGGATCACTGGCTGCGCTGGGCTCGCTGTTTCCAGGACGTCGAGCTGCACCTCGATCAGATCGAGAAAGCACCTGGAGTTGCTGACGCGCTCCTGGCCACCGGTCGCATCGGCGCAGCGATCACAGCCGTCACGGTCCGCAAGTTATTCAGCCACTTCCTAGTGTCTGACCCCAGCGATAGACAACTAGATAGGGAGCTCATTCGCCAACTTAGCGACCACAACGTCGAGTTCAGGCTCCGGGTATGCTTCGAATGCGACCCTCACTCCAACCAGGTTCAGCGTCTTCGATTGGAGATCGAGGTCGTCCCAGCTATCTACCGGCTTGTCGGATCGCTGGAGAAGACTGCGCGAGTGCTCGAGTGCTCGCCACTGACCTCGAGCGGGTTCATCCAGCACAGCTCGGTATGAGCCCGAAAAGAATGCAAGCAGATCTATCACAGCAAATGGTTGTCTGGTTGTAGCAAGTTGCCCTTTGCGGATTAGCGCGCTGATGGGGAGGTTGGCCCTAATAAATCCACCATGGCGACGCAAGCCACGTAATCCCATACAAAATCCAAGTCAAACGTTTTTTGTCCAACACTCTGACATCAAGCGAGTAATCGGTTTGTCACGAAGTTGATGTCCCGGGCTTACAAATCCCAAGTCACTCGGTTTGTGGCCTACGCCTGACTTGGACTGAGTATACCATTAAAACTTCCAGATAACAGTCCGTGGGAGTGATCCCGACCACGTATGGATCACTTCATTCTAGATAATCGCCCCGTGGTCCACAAGCGTAACTGCCACTTTTGCGCGACTGTTTTAACTTTGACTTTCTACTGTGGCCATGGCTCGCTGGATGCACGCGCAGCCTCCTCCTGCGCTGCTAAGCGACCGTGTCATGCTGGACGTGCGGCTGCGAGCCAAGGGCGGCGACGCGTTCGTGGCACCAAGCAGCATCGATCGGGCGCTCCCGAGCTTCAACGCCTTCCAATCGACGCTGGCGAGCACCACGACGCTCTCTGAAGGCCCAGAATTTTGTAACTCCCCTGATTTGAAGCGACTGAGAGTGGAGGCAGTGACGCCAGCCCGCTACGGCTCGACGCGGGCCGCTGAGCCTTTGTTCGGGCAATTGGCGCCGACGGTCGGAGAGCAAGAGGATTCCAAAGCGAAGAAGCGCGTGCGGGTCAAGACGGAGCGGAGGAGGGAGCAGTGCCGGGCGAACCAGGCGCGATACCGCAACAAGCAGCGCCAGCTGCGCGAGGAGATGAACGGGGCGCTCGAGAAGCTGCGGAAGGAGGTGCAGGCGCTCGAGACGCGCCATCAAGCGCTCGTGTTCCAGCAGCACGCTAAGATTAGCCCGTGGCGCATTGTAGTCGACTTCTTCCGACTCTTTCGACACGGGCCATGCATTCGACCGAGCTCCTGGATTCGCAGCGACATGGTTCTGGGTAAGCACCAAGAGCAAATCGATGACGGGGACATCAGCAAGTTGTTCGAAGACATCCCACACGGCGAGGAGCAGCTAAAGTTCCTCCGCCTATCGATGGCTCCAGACGTTTGTATCGTTGGAAGCAAGCAACACGGTGTGGAGGCGCTAGTGGAGCACTGGGTGCAGTGGACGCGTTGCGTCGAAGAGTCCGAGATGCTGCTCGCTCGGATCGAAGCGGGGCAGGGTTTGGCGAATAATGCGCTCGTGGCTACCGCAAGTCTACGCATCCTAATGACGGACTCCGCAGTGCGCGGTCTGTTCCCCCACTTGAACACAAACGATATTGCGATGCAACAGCTTTCTGATCGGCAGATTGAGATTCCGTGTTCATTTTGGTTTGAGCACGACCCCGAGACGAAAGTTGTGACGAGACTAAGAGCTCAGTTCAAGATTGTCGAGGTCTTTTTGGCTGAGTTCGGGTCGTTGTCTGAAGTCGCGCGTGTACTGGACAGGTCTCGTCTGACATGCAATGGGTTTCTCGTGCATGAGTCGAGTAAATCGGAGAGCAATTCTGGGGGCAATGCGAAGCTAAACAGCCCTGATGGAGTTGAGATGAGTGCCGCGTCTGTCTGTGATAGCGAATCGAGTTGAGTGAATCAATGTTGAATGCAACTGGACGGCTTGCGGCACAATTTCGTTGTAACTACTCTCGGCTTCTTGTATCATTGCTAGCGCTTTACATTTGCCAGGAGGTGAGGGAATTTGACTGCATCGAGCGAGTAGGCTCCATTAAGTGGCTTCGCCACGACCACTACTGCGAGCATGGCAACGCCGGTTGAAGTGAGCCACACCCTGCAGCGCTCACTCATGGCTGTGTACTTCGTAGGAGTACTTGTTAGACGAATGAAACGACTCGTCGAGTCAGAACACATGAGCTGCATCATTCGCGCGCTGGTGATGCCGAGTGGCGAATAAACTGTTCATCTACTTGATGACTCGCCAAAGCATCTGGTGCCGAAGGGATCCAATACAAAATCCAAGTCTTTCTGCCCATGACTTGAATTGGCTAAAGGATATAAAATGCAAGCCGTTGATAGTCGCAGCATTGAGTCACCGCCCGGTTCGATCACTTCATTCTTCGAAATCGCTGCAGCAAAAATGCGCTTCGAGCTTCCCGCGGCCGAATTAAGCAATTCAGGTCGGCTAGATGTGCGGCTAAGAGCCAACGTGGTTAGCGACTGCGCTCTTCCGAGCTTCAGCGTGTTCAAATCGATGCTGGGGAAAACGGTCGAGTCTAGCTGCGAGTTGCCCATATCAAGGAAGCCCGTACAAAGTACACTTCTGATCGGCGATGAGGGCGACATCCGACAAACTGCGGAGCTTCTGCGAGCTGGAACGGCATACGTACCTACTTGTCTCGAT
>JAASGX010000953.1:0-11438 GCA_023334415.1 Phytopythium chamaehyphon | reverse complement strand
CCCATTCGATAGCCAAAGCTCATACCGAAACAAGCGAGAGAATTCGCGATGATTGCTCTGATTCTCGAAACCCTAATCGAGTTAGGGTTCGCCTGACCCCAAACGAACACGAAAACGAAAAAAGAACACAAAACGAAACGAAACGAAACGACAAACGTACGGTCGAGCAAGAGAGGTGAATGGCGAACTATTCAAAACCCGTTGTATTCTTGACGGGATGAAATGGATTATAGAGAGGGCGATAATGCTAACTTCAAGGTTGTAGAGGTGAGCAAGAATTTCTTGATGTGGCTTAAACCGAGGTGCTGAAGATGAGGAAACGATTCAACGAAACAGAGGGGTGCTTACCTCGACGCCGATGCGCGGTGATGGATTGTGTTGTGCGTACGTCTCGGTAGGGTTGAACAATAATTTACCCCCGTGATTGAAGCTGCTTTTCCAACGTTTGCCGATAAAACTACTTGTTGACTGGTGCGTTCTGGTCCAGCAAGCGAACACAGTGAGCCAGGAGATCCGGGCGGTGAATGTGCGACGCTAAAATCTCTGAATCAGCAGGTAGAGCCATGGTAGGGGCATGTGAGTCCGGACAAGATGATTGCTGGGCCACTGGTGTGGCTGCCGAGACAGTGAACGATTGAGCCATATCGGTAACGTGAAGCAGCAGTCGGAGCCCATTGAAGGGCATGTGAGCTGGCTGCTTGAGATTTGCTATCAGTGTTTAGCTGTTGATAGGAGATATCTCATCGGTGCCAATCACCCGGTCCAGAATACACTTTTAAATGTTTGAGATTATGCTCTCTCTCCGATACGTCTTCCGTCGAACGACGCGCAGATTATAGCAACAGTGCAGAAAACGGAGCCACCACAACTGGGTCCATTACTGAACAACAATTGTTCGATTTCGCCACTGCACGTTGTAGAAACTCGCGACCTCGTAGTGAGCGGCCGCTGTGCTCTTTATAGAAAGTTTCGAAATGAACTACCTACGGGTAGCCTTGGCTGCTGGCGCCAGCCCGAATCAGAGGAAATCAAGCAACATACAAATGCACAGCCAAATGTACTTCCGAGGATGCTTCCTCGGAGAAGACCAGCGCTCACACTCTGCCGGCGCGCACGCGCCTCGCTCCGGTTGTCCCTCGTCTCCGTTCGAGAGACGACGGGGCACGATCGCGGGCTTCAGAGACATACAGCTCGTATGTCCTGCACTAACACACGTGCACCTTGGTAGCTTCCACATCAGCTAGTTGACCACGCCAATGATGATTAGCCTTGCAAAAGGTTACCGCCTGCCGTAGTATTAGACCAGTCTGGGTCTACGTGACTTCTCTCTTAGACACTAGCGCTTTCTTGGCGATGTCTTGTGGCACAGTGCAACGCTTATATGAGTCGACAACCTATACGACCGCTCCCGATTCTGTAAGCTCCGTAACTTGTCCATATTGAACCGTATCAAGATTCGACACAAACTGCTCTGGTAGAAAGAACATACGCGCCAAACTTGAGAACAGGATGTGGAGCCAACGCCTTCGAGTCGGTGGACGGCGGCAAACTTCTTAACTTTTCACCGACGGGCCCGAGGTGAGAAAAGCTCAAATGAGAAGCACTTTGCTATCTATTGATGTCTAAATCTTGTTCCACCGAGAAACCTGTTCGCTTCAGTCTTGAGCGAGCCGGGGAGTTTCATGACCGCCACGAAGGATCTTCTAATACCGAGCGTGTGCCTCGGCGGCGATGGGTACTCTGCTGACCTGCACAAAACGTCGCTCTCACCCGTCACACCAGTCAAAACCCACATTTTGGTCGGGTCAAAACGAAGCTTGGTGCAAAACCCTCCAAACATAACCTGTAGAGCCACGTTTCAATCCTCTAGTCAGCCCTCAGACACCAGCAATGCTTACACCAAATGCATGCCGAATAGTTGCTTAGGTGTTGGTTTGGCTGCGTCCTTGTCCTCTTCTATCCCCTTTCGAGACGAGCGTTTGTTCAGGCGATCGGAGTTTTCAGACAGTTCTTGATGGTCTTCTAGTCCTCCTGAGTGCTAGCTGGAATTGATTGTCCAAGGGGTATGCAATTCATCGCGTCGATGGATCCCACTTGATCCTCAGGTAGCTAGGTGGCGCTGTTGGCATGGAGTCAATTCCTCTCGGTGGTCCGTTGCAATCCGTCGGCGGGTTCTCGGTATTCCACGTGCTGATGGTTCGTGCTCCAAACCAATCACTTAACTTGCTTTCGTTTTGCAGCAGTCGTGCAAATGACCCGAAAGAGAAGGTCTCTGGTACTTCCCGTTTCGATCTCGAGCTAGTTTGGTCAGACTGGGCGAGGTAGCCACATTTCAACAAGTCGAAAGTGGTGCGTACGCACGAGAACCGATCCATCTGCCGACGTCAAGCTTACGATATGAAATTCCGACCCAACTTCGCTGTGAATTGGTAAATATCATAATTACGATTATTGTAAAACCGTGCTATACAAAATTCGTGCTATAACTGTCCTGCAGTGGTCTATATAACGTGTCGGTCGGAGTTGCATCCGAGTCTCGTGACATTTTCTTGACCTCTTGCTCCTTGCGAAATTGGGCCATCAAAATCTTTCGTCGAAGCTCGTCATCTCGTTTGCGAGCTTCCACTGTCGACATGAAAACTGCTGCGAAAGTCGCAAGTACAGTCAAGCCCAAGAAAACTATCGACGCTGTCATCGGAGGACCATAGGACTCGCCCGAAAACACATTGGTGGAAGTACTCGAGGCAGCTGAGAGAGCCACAGTGCATCTTGGCCCCTTCCACGATCCAGCTCTGCAGCTGCATCGGTTACCTTCGCACGTTCCTGTTGCCACGATTATTCCTGAGTCTGCTGACACTGTGCAATCATCATCCGATTCACAAAAAGCCTTGCCACTCACTTCTGTCCACGGGTTGTCGGAGTCCGTGTACTCGTCAATGTGGTCTTGAATCCACTTTGCAGTAGGATGCGTAGACGGATCACAGCCGATCGCCATGTTTGACCCGCTCGACGTGTCTTGATACACCCGGATGTAGTCAATCTTGAGGTACATTGGAAACGCATCGCAGATTGCGCTCGCCGTCTCATCCGATCCGTCACCTCGGCAAGCTTTTCCAGCATTAGGAGGTGTAGCACCCCAAGAGCTCGACAGTGCAACGTTGAAAATGAGATACATGGGCTCTTCAATCATGATTTTCCTCGGGTTTGTTTGGCCAGAGTCTTGTGGCGGATTAGTGATGGCATCAGCTGGAATTTCGAACAACGGTGAGCCTGCTACCATCCACCGCACATATCCTTCGTCACCAGTGACCCACTCGAGTTGATACACGAGCCATTCTGTATACGCTCCGACATGCAGCGGCCAGTTAGCCGAGATGGCATCCATCTGGTAAGCGAATTCTTCAGACTCATCAGTTGAGCCTTCCGTCCCAGAACAGGAGCTTGCTTTGTTGCCCGCACTGCACAGATATGCGCCAGTATATTCGTTCTGCAGCGAAAAGCACGATCCGTTCGCATTGATCCCCCACCTGTCTGTGGTTGAGCCATCCATGAAGCTCAGGTCGCCATTGACATCCAACGACGCTGGGCAAATATCAACGGTGCAAGCGTTCTCAGTGATACCATCGTCTAGCGACGCCTTGATCGTTTCGTACAATTGAATCAGTGACGAATCATGAGCGCAATATGGATTTCCCCCGTATCGCAGTGATTGGTACCAAGACTTGTGCCCACGAGCATCATAAAGACCAGTTGGCACGCCGATGTTATTCGCTCCCTTCGTTTCGCACGAAAACGAGTATATACACCCAGATGGGTTGGTCTTATCGATCACTTTGCGGAAATTCGTTGGCATACCTGGACCAATTTGAATGGACGACGAGATAATCGTGCCAGCTCCCTCAAGGATATCAATTTCCGGAGCCCCTCGGCCTTGATTAGCGTTCAATCCCGATCCTGGCGAGGCATCACAAGCGCTGATCCGCTGATTCTGCGAAATAAACATCGTCTCATTGCATTCATTGTATGTGAACGGCCACATTCGAGCTGTGGATGCACTGAAGATGGCTCGCCCGAGGTTACCCATCATCCAAATACCCGGCCAAGTTGGATAGTAAGTTGACGATGTTATTCTCGTGCTTGCAGACCCGTTGGCAATATCTGGATTACCAGATTCGATCGAAGTTGCACCCGGAAGCTGCACTCGCACTTCTACCATGCCGCCTTGGAAACAGAACTTGTTCCACGACTGGACCATACCCGCTCGGTAGTAGAATGACACGTTCTGGTAGCCAGGGGGAGTGATATAATTGTTCCAGACCGTCAGAGATATCTCGTCTTCCATAGCTGTAATGCGAAAGTAGCATGTCTCGTCATCGTTATCGCAAGCGGTAGTAGTCATGTTGTGCGAGTACACCTCGAGCGCAGCGTTGACGCCGTCGGGTTTCTCCACAGATGTCCACAAGTGATCTTTACCGGGCTCGAAACTGCGACTCGGCGTGTTGAACTCGTCGCTCATGGTAAGTATCCACACATCGCCTCGAGATGACTGGTATGTTTGGTGGTCAGCAGGCGTAGCAGGATCCACCCAGGGCAAAATCCCAGATCGAGTTGCGAACGTAGCGGTACCAACCACCAGAATGCCGATACTCGCTATCAATGTGGCAGTGAGAACCCACTCTGAGACTCGGTACCTCATCATGGCACCGCCTGTCTGCTTGGTCTCAAGCAAAGAGTGCAGTGTGTGGATGTGCAGGTCATTGGTGGTCGCCTTCAAGCATGTGGGATTTTTGAGTGCTGCGATCGATTACGATATTCTTGGATTCGCCTCAGAGCAATTGGACGTCGTCTGATAATTGCATTGCCATATATCGATTCAATGCTTTAGGTATCGCTCACTAATCTACAACCTAATCGAGTTCATCTGGATCGATAACATAGTCCATGTGAATGTCCTCATCATCCTGCTGGATGGCCTCTTCTTCAACTTCTTCTACTCGCTGCCGCTGGCGTAATGTTAATCTTCGCGCTGAAACTGGCGGTGGCGGCACTTGTTCCAATGCGGAGTCATCTTGCTCTTCCAGCTCTAGTGCCGGATCTGGAGTGAGCTGAAGTAGTCGATGAGGAAATTCAAGGTAGCAACAATTGCTCTCCCCCTCCTTCCATGGGTGGTACGGGTCAGGCGGAACCGGGTGGCAGTAGTGCTTGTAGAAAGGTGTTTCAGCTCTCTTCGGGTTGGGAGCTGGCAGCTTGAAATTTTCGTCGTCTCGAACGATAATGAGCGATTGCCTCCGTAATGCTTCGATACTGTGGTCAATCGGAAAGACAATTGCGTTGCTTGCAGTAAGAGACGATATAGATGATGCCCCTGACCAAGGATTTTGCGGATTGGAATGGTACTTCTGCCGCCAGCGACTCGAAAAGCGAGCAATAACGCGCTGCTGCAAGAAAAGTGACTGCGGATGCATTCGCGACGGTCGAGTAATGACACTGCTCATGCTACTCGTCTTGTTCTTGTGCAACTTCTTCTTCTTCGATTGCTTGCCGAGCTTCATGACGTGCGCGACGAGGAATATCTTGGTTTCTTGTTGCGAGAAAGTCTGGCGTGACTGCGCGTAGGCAAAGTAGAAGACAGTAAGGGCTCCAATCACGACTACGAAGACCGCGACTTCAATTTCGCTGTGTTCTTGGTAGCCACAGACCGAAATGAACCCCACAACCCAGACAGCAAGCGAGAATATCGCTCCAGGGATGCCAAATGGACTACGAAAAGAGCTGCTGCGGATGTTGGAGTAATTCACGCGGAGAGAAATGTACCCGACGCACTGACTTGCATATCCGAGGAACGCGGCAGCAATACAAATGTTAAACATGTACTTGTCGATCTCCGGCGCAAAGTACACAAGCAAACAGATCAGATAACTGACAACGGAGCCAGATATGATGGCGATGTGAGGAGTGTGGAATCTCGGGTGCGTCAACGCGAGCGGTGCAGGCAGCAATTTCGATGCAGCCATGGCGTGGATCAGCTTTCCGTATCCCCACATGAAGCCAAAAGTTGTGGCGTACATGGCTGGAATCGAGAAGAGAGTTGCAATATCCGCTTCGACACCAAACAGAAGTTGGAAACCGTTGTTAAAAGGAGCAAGGAGCTTGGAGACCTGGTAGAGTCCTGGCGGAGGCAGTGATACAGTTACAAAGAAGACGACGATACCCACCAGAAAGAGCACGACAATGCACGAGATCTGCGCAAAGGGGATAACCGTGCGTGGGCTTGCAACGTCATCGCTTGCAAGATTTAGCGCCTCAACTCCCACGAAAAACCAGCATGCGAGAGGTAACTCTGTGATGAAGCCTCGAATCCCATCTATATACCGCAAATTCGGGTCCACGTCGGCATTGGCAGAGAAGTCCACGTCCCGGAACGAGCCAACACAGTAGAGCAACACGAAGAAAAGCGACAGCATGCCGATGAAGAGGTTCCATCGCCAGAACAGCTTGCCACCTCGACAGTGGAATATAAGGGCATTCGCGTAGAAAAGAAGAGCGAGTACAGGCTCGGATCCCGACATGGACGGCCAAATCTCGACGAGCATGTTGACGAGCGATAACACGGCCGTCGACACGTACGTGATGTACTCGAGAGCCTCGATACATCCGATGATGAAACCCGCATAGAATCCGAGCGTGCATCGCGACAGACCGTAGGCTCCTCCTGCAAAGGGGAGAGCACCAGTGATCTCGGACGTGCAGCAGCAAAGCGTGATGTAGGCGAAGCCGACAACAAAGTACGCGATCAGGAACGAGTACAGCCCAGCTTTGAGTCCCGAATTCCAGCTGAAGTACTGCCCTCCGAAGCCGATGCCAATGCCGAGAAACCAAATATCCCACTTGCCCGGCTTGAAAGGGGACGAAAGAGTTTGAGAACCACTGCGAGAGCTGACAGCGGAAGATTGGCGAGGTGCAGTGGAGGGAACGAAGCCGGAGGAGGACGGCCGACCGGCAACAACAACTGCAGGTGAACGGAGCGTGTTGAGCCTGCCCGGGAACGTCATGATGTGGTGGAAGTCGTCGTGGGCTTGACTATCTCGATCGCTCGGTCGGAAGTGACAAGCGAGGCGAGTTGCTGTTGTTCGTCGCTATTCCAAGGCAGAGCTCGGCTTTCCGGGGCCTGGATGAGTCACAAATAGAAAAGAGAGCGATGACGTGTCAACCAAGGACAAATGCCAACCGAGGCAGGCAAGCAAGAAATACAACCGAGCGGACTCGTCTTGTCATTGCCGTCATTTATCATTTGTCTTCCCAGTCTCCCCGAGCTTACAACTAGCGGCCCGCTAGTTGTAGACCATGTACTTGGGCGTGGACGAGAACTTCTTGTAGCCCTTGATGACTTTGTTGACCGACTCGAGGAAGTCCTTCTCGCTGACCGACTTGCGGCGCGCACGAATGGCGAACATGCCGGCCTCAGTGCAGACGCTGCGCAGCTCTGCGCCCGTCGTGTTGGGGCAGAGGCGGCTGATGAGCTCGAAGCGGATGCCACGGTCGCAGTTCATGCTCTTGGCGTGGATCTTGAGGATCTGTGTCCGTCCCTCGAGCTCGGGCAGGTTGAACTCGACCTTGCGGTCGAGCCGCCCGGGGCGCATGAGCGCCGGGTCGAGCGTGTCGGGGCGGTTGGTGGCCATGAGCACCTTGATGTTGCCGCGCGGGTCGAAGCCGTCGAGCTCCGTCACGATCTGCAGCATGGTGCGCTGCACCTCGTTGTCCGTGCCGCCCTCCTCGGAGCTGCCGCGCGCGCCGCCGATGGCGTCCACCTCGTCGAAAAACACGATGCAGGCCTTCTTGGAGCGCGCCATGGTGAACAGCTCGCGCACCATGCGCGCGCCCTCGCCCACGTACTTTTGCACGAGCTCGCTGCCGATGACGCGGATGAAGCACGCGTCCGTGCGGTTGGCGACCGCGCGCGCCGAGAGCGTCTTGCCCGTTCCTGGAGGCCCGTAGAGCAGCACGCCCTTGGGCGGGTCAATGCCCAGGTTCACGAACCGCTCCGGGTGCAGCAGCGGGAGCTCCACGACCTCGCGCAGCTTCTCGAGCGCGTCCTTGGCGCCGCCCACGTCGTCGTACGTCACGTCGGGCTTGTCCTCGACCGTCATGAGCGAGACGGTCGGGTCGATCTTGGGCGGCAGCGGGATCTGGATGGCGTACTTGGTGCGGTCCACGCCCACGCGCATGCCCTCCTCAATGTCCGTGGGCGCGACCTTCTCGCCGAGCCCGACGACGAACTTGGCGATCTGCTTGACGTTGATCATGTACTTGGCGTCCTCCTCGCCGGCGTTGATGATCTTGGTGCAGCGCGCGACCTGCAGCGGCTGCTCCTCCTGCATCATCTGCTTGTCGCTCACGAGGTCCCACTGGCTCGGTAGGCTCAGCCCCGTGTCGCTCTCCTTGATGCCGATCAGGTCGTTCACGGCCGTCTGCGCCTTCTTGATGTCCTCCTCCACCTGTTTGATAACGCGCGAGTACGGGCCCAATCCGTAGGTCTTGAGCAGCGCGATGTCGCCCTCGTCCAGCACCGTCTCAGGACCAGCAAGCAGGTCATCCTTCTCCTCGTCGTACTCCTTCTTGTTGCCCGTCTGGCACTCGCCGCGAGCCATCTTCTCCGCTACTAGCGCTTAGCTTTAGCTTTAGCCTTAGCCTTCCTGCTGTCGGCCTTTCTCGCTTAGTGCTCGATCTCGATATCTTTTGGAAGAAGGGGGAGGTGGCGCGTCCAGTTATTACGCTAGATATGGACGAAACTGTATGAAGTGGACTTTGTCCGTTTTGTTTTATTTACTATAAGAGTACGCTTGTAGCGATAGTAGTTTCAAATTTGTCCAGTGCTTGCGTCGAACGGCGAGCGGCAACTACTATACAACTTCCAGGACCGCGGCGAAAACTCAAGATTGGCAGAGCTGGGATTTCATAGTGGTATCCTGTCAGCTTGGTGGCTTTCACGAGATCCCATTGCGTGTATGTAAATTCGCCTCCACATATCCGTCGACTCGATTATTTCCAAGGGCTGTGTTTTTGTTTTTGAGTCCTAATACCTCGCCCGCCACATCCTCGACGACCAGCATGCCGACGGAAAACAAGCCGGCTTGAAATGATGTGTTCACTTCGCCACATAGCACTTCCGGTGCCTTCCAGCGATACGCGCCAAGAGCTCCAACAGGTTTATCCATTTGATTTTCATCTTCATGCCGAGTATAAATTTCACTGAGTCCAAAATCCGTGAGCTTTGGCGTTTTGTCGCCTCCGATGAGTACTTGAATCGACTTGAGGTCACCATGGGATACGCTGTCTCGCGAAGCAAGGCCAGACCACAGCCAACGCCGTACAGCAGCTGCCACACATTGACATCATTTGCTGCACTTTCAGTTGCATTTCGCCTTTGTGCCAGAATGTACGCGTCGAGCGTGCCCAGTGGAGCGTACTCGCACACAAAGAAGCGCTGATTGTGTAGGTGGCATACACCGTAGAGCTGAATGACGAAGAGCTGATTATGTAGGTGACATACACCGTAGAGCTGAATGACGTTCTCGCGCTTGAGCAAGCTCCATATGTCAGCCTCGCGCACGAACACACAACGTTCCGCGGCATCATCGCTTTGAGCGCCTGATCCAGGCTCTTTTTTGATGACGACGTCGGAGTTGAGCCACTTCCCTCGATGGGCAAAGCCAAATGAACCCCTTGCAAACGTATTGAAAGCTGAAAAAAGGTAGTGGTGCTTGTCCGGAATTTTGCTCCAAGGCTAACGGAGAATCGCCATGACCCTCCATCTATCTTGACTAGGAACAGTGTAATATGTCTGGGCTCACTTATCTAGCGTTTCCGTTCCAGGAAACCTTGTACATGTTGATTCGTCATTTCCAATTCCAAAATTCCGCTTCAGCAAACTCGTGCGCTGGCTATAACAACAATCAGAGATTCGAGTGCTGCGCCATTTCACTTCTCAATCTACGAGATAAGCAGGAAAACACATCAACTCATAGAACTCAATGCTATCTGCAGCTCCCCAGCACAAAAAAAGTTGATGTGCAGTTTGAATAAAGACCTAACGATGTCCAAGTCCATGCCCAGAATGGACTTTAACTTCCACTGAGCTTCGAAAAAAATGATGGAGGTTAAGGGCGACACAGGTGAAGACACAAAGACACATATCATTTTCTCACTTGCAAGATTACAAGACAAAAGTACCAAAGAGAAAGCAAGCTAGTTTCTACTAACCTCAACATAGACCAATTCAATTATCTTCAGGAGAAGCCTCGTCTAGGTTGGGCAATTGGACATACTCCCGATGTGGTTGCGCTGTTTCCCACTGGAGATGCAGTCTAAAACCCCATCCAATTCGTTTGGTTTTTACGATACGACACACGGAGTATCTCTACTTTCATCCCAAACTAGAGATTCAACACCAACTGCTCTGAAAAAAAAAAAAAATAGATTGCGCCTCTCCTGCACGTGTCATTCATGCGCGCCATGTTATCATCTCCATGTGCCAGTTCGAAGCTCGTAATCCACGCCGACAACGCGAACTCGTGCCTGCTTGTACCTCTTTGGGCATATATGATTCGGCGAACAAGTATGATACTCGTTCTTGAATACCTCTTGCACCACATCATTCAAAAAGCACTTCTCAATATCCCTCGGGTGCTCGATTGTCTTCAGTCGCACCGCCGGCACGACACACCACAACTCGATGGTGACAATTGAATCATTGGCCGATTCGAGATTCGATTTCAACTTCTCCAGTGATTCTCGAAATGCCTTGGGGCTGAGTTCCCTCTTTGCTCCCACACAAGGGATCAGCAAGAACGTGTACCGGAGTCGGGCCGATTTATCTCTTGAGATGTAGATTCCATCGTAGCCAGCATGACTCTTCTCAATCGGTACCAGCAACTGGTTCACAGTCTCCGTAGACGTCACCGAATCTTCCCATGCTCGATAAGGAGGGAGGCTCGCTGTCTGCGGCGAAATAATGAGCGCAACACTTGTTTAACGGGAACGGGTAACCTATCGAACCCGACGGGTGTTTGAACCGACAACAAACGGTATGTTGGCCTAGCGATGCGATCACCCAGTCTTCGAACAAGAAGCCATCCATCGACGGATTCATGAAAAGCTTTCTCGCAAGCTCGATGTATGCGCTTCAGGCCAATATTTTCGCGCAATACATTGCATGGCGTATGCGCTGACGATAACTGTATCGAATTTCACCCGTCCATTCTCTTCAAAGTCGTAGTGAGCCAGAACGCGATTGACAGCACCTTCAGACCTCTCACCAACGTGGATATTCATGTACGTGTTCATGTCAGGAATCGCTGTTATAGCCACATCCAAACGATGTTCCGCAGATTCTTCACTCCAATAAAACATTGCTCGAGCACTTCCTCCCGCGACAAAGT
>JAASGX010000952.1:0-11440 GCA_023334415.1 Phytopythium chamaehyphon | reverse complement strand
GCAAATGGCCACTTGGATGTTGTAAAGTGCCTCGTCAAGTCTGGCGCTAATGTACTTGCCACAAATTATCGTGGTATGACGGCTTGCATGGTTGCTGCCGCAAATGGCCACTTGGATGTGGTGAAGTGTCTCATTGACGGCGGCGCCGAGTTGGATAAGCGTTACTCTTACGATAAGACAAGCTTGATGTTTGCTGCCGCAAATGGCCATTTGGATGTGGTGAAGTATCTCATTGACGGCGGCGCCGAGTTGGATAAGCGTGATTCTAACAAAAACACAAGCTTGATGCTTGCTGCCGCAAATGGCCATTTGGATGTGGTGAAGTGTCTCATTGACGGCGGCGCCGAGTTGGATAAGCGTGATTCTAACGAAAACACAAGCTTGATGCTTGCTGCCGCAAATGGCCATTTGGATGTGGTGAAGTGTCTCATTGGCGGCGGCGCCGAGTTGGATAAGCGTGACTTTTACGGAATGACAAGCTTGATGCTTGCTGCCGCAAATGGCCACTTGGATGTGGTGAAGTTCCTCGTTGAAGGCGACAAAGGTTTGAATAGTACCGGCGATTACGACAAAGTCTCGGCATTGAAAAATGCTGCACAAAATGGCCACTTGGATGTCGTCAAGTATTTGATTGACCACAACACCGACGTGGCCACTTCTAGCAATTACGAATCGGTAGCTTTGCTTGGGGCTGCTAAAAGTGGTCGCTTGAATGTTGTACTATACCTTGTTGACAACGGCACCGATGTGAATGCTGCCGGCGCTTACAACACAAGGACAGCTTTAATGGTGGCTGCAGAAAACGATCATTTGCTTATGGTGAAGTACCTTGTTGATCACGGTGCTGATGTGAATGCCACAGACAGAGACGGGTTGACGGCTTTAATAAGAGCTGCAAGAAATGGCTGCTTGGGCATTGTGAAGTACCTCATTGATCGCGGTGGTGATGTGAATGCCACCACCAACAAAGGAGAGACTATTTTAATGGAAGCTGCTGATTCGGGTCACTTGGATGTTGTGAAGTACCTCGTTGAGTGTGGTACGGATGTGAATGCCACCACCAGCAACGGAGAGACAGTTTTGTTGAAGGCTGCTAGAAACCGTGACGTTGTGAAGTACCTCATTGATCGCGGCGCTAATGTGAATGCATCCAACAAAGACGGTGAGACCGTTTTGATGGTGGCTGCAGAAATGGAGGCTTATATGCTGTCTCCAGGACTCGGTGATTTGGCATTTGTGAAATACCTTGTTGACCGCGGGGCTGATATAAATGCCACTAAAGGCGATGGACAAACGGTTTTGTTGTGCGCTGCGCTTCACGGCCACCTGAATGTTGTGAAGTATCTCGTTGATTGCAATGCCGATGAGGAATGCATACGCCTCTACGGAAATAAATCTTTATTTCGAGCTGCAGCTAATGGCCGCATGGACATTGTGAAGTATCTAGTTGAGCATGGTGCTAATGTCAACACCACTGAGAATGGCAGAGATATTACTCACCCATTTCTGGGATTTACCTTCGGAATGCTAGAACAAATGGATGTTGAATGTGGTGCCAAAGCAGCCCCCATCAAAAATGGCGGTGAAACGGTTTTAATGCTGGCTGCAGCAGAAGGTCACTTTGGCATTGCGAAGTACCTCGTAGAGAAAAATGCTGATATGAACACCTCTGATAATTGCGGGTGGACGGCTTTGATGATGGCTGCGCGAAATGGTCATCTGGACGTTGTCAAGCATCTTGTTGACATCGGTGCTGATGTAAATATCTTCAACAACGATGGCATACCAGCTGCTGTCGTTGCAGCACAACAAGGCCATCTAGACATTCATCGAATGCTTGCACAACACGCAGCAAGATCGCCCATGCCACTTTCCAACGACAACTCCACAAGGTTCAACCCGATATCTTCTCGCTACTCTGACCTCCTCATATCTCCATTTGAACTCAACATCAAACAATTCAACGACTCCGATAACACTGCTGTCGACTTCATCGCCACATGGCTCGATGCTGGCGTTGCGCTAAAACTATTCATCCCCGACGCTGTCAACACGACTTTTAATGGCGAAGTAACATTGTGGTATCAGCTACGACACCCGAATGTCATCAAGCTGTACGGTGCCTGTGATGTTGGCCATAACTTGTTCGTGTGTGAGTTGGCAAGCAAGGGATCCGTGGTGGATTATCTTAAGTCATGTTCACCAGAATATCGGATACCGTGGAAATATCTACATCATGCAGCACTGGGACTGGCGTATTTGCACGAGCGCGGTATTACCCACGGCGATTTGCGCGGGAGCAACATTCTGGTCGGAGATGATGACCAAGCGAAACTAGCGAGCTTTGGTTTGAGCGGTTCCTTGAATTTAAGTCGAGGTCGCGAGGCAGTAGGAGTAGCTTCTCGTGGTTTTACTGGCTCAATGCGATGGCAGTCACCTGAGTTGCTGAGGGGTGGCAAGCCGTCATGTGCAGCAGATGTATATGCGCTTGGTTTGTGCGTGGTTGAGGTGCTGACAGGGGAGGTACCGTGGTTTGGACAAGATCCCCGACAGGTTCGAGAGACCAAAACAAACTGGAAACCTGAATGGAGTTATCATTACTACAAGCCTGCTCAAATGTCTGAGACGTGCGAACTACTGCTGTGTGAGCTTTGTTGCTACGATCCAACTCGCAGACAGTCTGCATCTTATTGCGTTCGTATGTTTGAACATTTGGCCAAACAAGAAGACAACAACAGCCAAGCCCGAACTATGTATCCTCGGCCGTCAGAACTAAACGCCAGCGATAATGAATACCGGCGCGATGAGTTGTCAAAGCTGTGGGCGAAGATTCAAGACGCGTGCAAAAGCGGCACTTCAACAACCGAATCGTATCCCTATCAATTGGTTATCGACGACCTCCAACAAATCTACGATACCATCCAGAGGCCACCGCAACCGCTACATCTGGTCGAGCAAATGGACGTCTTACTCAGAGATACCGTGAGCCTGGTTCAGAATGTCAGCCAAACCGCGCTTGTTATTCAATTATCGTCGACGAGGGCCACTGGGAGCAGCATACACGCACTGCGTCGACGCATTACCGCTCTCAAGAGGCAGATTGGCATTCGCCAAGATCAAAATCAAGACCGTGATGCACAGAGCACTAATGACGGGGACACTCCGCACCGCGCACTGGAATCGCAGATGTTCATTTCGGAGGTGTCGAAAACGTGGCTTATTCTGAACGAACTTGAGACGAGCGAGGAGCGTGCGGCATTTTTGTCGTATCTAAACGCTGAGATCAAAGACCATGGAATGAATTACACCGATGGCCAGCGCGAGATTTTGCAGCAAGCATACGTCGATTTGAAGAGCAAATTGGATGCAGATGAAGCGTTCACGACCAATTTGCCGGTGTGGTTTGTGCCTTGGTACGAGTTGACTCAACCTAATTGGGGCCAAAATGAGATCGGGTCTGGTGGCTTTGGAAGCGTGTATCTCGCAAAGTGGCTGGACTCGGACGTGGTTGTCAAGTGTCTCAAATCGGTTGACGACAAGGATTCGTTCGGGTGGGTATCGACTGCCTCGAACATCAAGAAAGAGTCACAAAGTGAAGATCGCCGAATGTTTGAGCGTGAGGTCAACATCTGGTTCCACCTCAGTCACCCGCACGTCGTCCGACTATTCGGCGCCTGTCACGTCGGACGACAGTTCTTCGTGTGTGAGTACGCGTCGAACGGATCGCTGGACAAGTACCTGTTGCAACACCCCGAGGAGATCTGGATAAAGCTCCACGAAGCCGCGCTTGGTCTGCTGTATTTACATGAGCGTAACATCGTGCACTGTGACTTGAAGTGCAACAATATCGTGGTGGGTAGTGACAAGAAGGCGAAGGTGACGGACTTTGGTTTGAGCTTGGCTGCGAGCATCGGCAGTGATGACGATAAGGACAAGAGTGGGAACATCACTGGTGCGTGGCACTGGCTGGCACCGGAGCTGATACTTGGACACGCCGACACTCCTACTCGCGAGTCAGACGTGTTTTCGTTCGGAATGTGCATCGTTGAGGCTCTTCCAATCGTAGTAGCAGCACAGGCTGAACCCGAAGAGCGCAAGAAGGTGCTACCACAATTCCCTTGGCACGTTGGGGATAAGGTGACAATGAAAGTACTTATGAAAGATGGCCAACAACTCCCTGATCGTCCGATTGGATGCACTGATGCTCAGTGGGAGCTGGTTGAGAAGATGTGCAAGTTCAATCCCAGCGAACGAATCCAGATGTGCACGGTCGTGGATGAGTTATCCGCGCTGGCAGGAGAGCATCAGGTCGAACAGCCATCCCAGCAGCTAACAAGCAAAGCGCCACAACTGGGTGTGTCGGCTGTGGCGTTGTCTGTCAAGAATCAAATGGCGCACGAGCGAAGCACTGCGACAGGTCAGGGGCCTCGTGACAAGATCTATCTCGTCCACGAGTTGCTTTGGGCTCGAATCGAGGACATTCAGACGCGTCTCAATGGGAAAGCCGATGGGAGGGTCGACGCATTGAATCGTCTTGGACTATTTGCTGATGACGCCCAGTCGAGAGCAATGACCATATCAGCACACTCGGGTTCGCTCGTAGACTTCACCGAGCTGGCGCTACAAGCCTACGGTCTTCATCGCCGACTGGACAAGCTGATGGCTGCAGCGTTTGTGAGAATCGACGGTGACGACGCTACCGGCACGAGTGTCCACGACTGGAAGCGAAAGTGCTACGAGTTCCTTGGGGTTGACTCGTCCGTGGCTGCACAGCTGTTGCGTGTTGGCGATCAATCCAACCGCGAAGCCAACGCAGTGTGAATGATCAATCCCGTTGCGCTGTGTTGCCTGTGGATGTATACATTGAATCAACGATTGATGAAATATCGCTTTGCATGATCTGTTGTTTGCCTGAGGAGATACAAGGTCTACTTGGCGGGCCTGGCGCTCTACTCGTTCGCCGGCGCGGCGCTCGTCTACAACTACGCCAATCAGACCGAGATCGCGCACCTGACGCTGCGATTCACGGCCAAAGAGCGCTTCCTGGTCACGCTCAAGTGTACGGGCCACTCCCTCGTCGACTTCGCCTTTGTGCTTCTCATACTCAACACCAACCTTCAAACGTTGCCGCTCGTCGCTTCTTCTGCGAGCAGCGCCTTGGCCTTCTGGCCCACGTGCTGCACGTCCTCCTCAAACTTCGGGTGGATGCGCACATGCAGCGTCTGGCCATGCGTTTCCGATCCCTCCAGTAGCTTGAAGGCCATCGGGTTGAGCAGCTCGTGCTGGACCACACGCTTCAGCGGGCGGACGCCATACAGCGGACTGTAGCCATCGTCGGCCAGCCGCTGCTCGGTGTCCTTGGACACCTCCATGTTGATGTCGCTCTGCTCCAACAGCTTGTCCACCTGGCGCAGCTGCAGGTCCACGATCAAGCAGATATCCTCGCGACTCAAGCGGTTGAACAGCATGAGCTCGTTGATGCGGTTCAGGAATTCGGGCGAGTAGTGCGATCCCACGACGCTCAGCACCTCGGATTCGACGGCCGAGCTCGGCAGACCCTCCGGAAGCGTCGACAACACGTCCGAGCCCAGATTGCTTGTCAAGATGATCACCGTGATGCGGAAGTCCACGAGTCTTCCCTGAGAGTCTGTCAAGGGTCCTTCATCAAGCACCTCAAGCAAGATGTTTGACACGTCACGATGCACCTTCTCAAATTCGTCGAGCAGCACGACTTGGTAGGAACGACGACGCACTGCCTCGGTCAGCGTGCCGCCCTCCTCGTAGCCAATGTAGCCTGGTGGCGCACCGACGAGGCGGCTGACGCTGAACTTCTCCATGTACTCGGACATGTCGATGCGCGTGAGAGCCTGCGGGGTCTGGAAGAGGAACTCCGACAGAGCTTTTGTCAGCTCAGTCTTGCCCACACTCGTCGGTCCCAGGAGCATGAACACATCGAGGAGTCGATTGTGGGCATGAAGACCGGTCCGTGCCAGGCGCTCGTTCACGTCCGTCTTCCCTGTTGGGCGATCGGTTCATACGATTGATGGATTCGCTGTTGTGGAGCACGCTTGGCTAGCGTCGACATTCGGCTGCGGCAGCCTGCGTCTCGCGGTCCTGCTGAAGTTCGACTGGCTGGCAATTGAAAACGACCAGAGGCGGCACACAAGGCCGAGCTGGGTGTGACTTGCAGCTGTCCGTGCAGTCGACGCTTGTTGTTGCTGAGACCGAGGAGTGTTGCATTTGTGTGGCACACAAGCGCTGGGGTTGGATGCCCTCGCCGTGGTCGCGTCTTGTGGGCTGGAGATCCCTCAACGGTAAAACTGAGAAGACTGTTTGCTGCTGCTAGAGAATGAGATTTTGATGCCGTACGACGACTTGAGGACGGTGGCGCAGATGTCAACTCAAGCGACCAAGACGGAACTACTACGCTAATGGAATCTGCGAGCAAAGATCATTTGGATGTTGTGAAGTACCTCATCGACTGCGGCGCTGAATTGAATGCCGTGAATGACGGCAGGCAGACGGCTTTGATGCACGCAGCACTTTCTGGTCACCCGGCGGTTCTCGAGTATCTCGTTGACCGAGGCGCTAATGTGAATGCGCCTGGCAGCGACGGATGGGCGGCTTTGATCCAGGCTGCAGAAGATGGCCACTTGAACGTTGTGAAGTACTTCATCGACGGTGGCGCTAATGTGAATGCCGCTGACAACAACGGATTGACCGTTTTGCTGTATGCCACAACAATTAGGCACTTCTATATTGCGAAATACCTCGTTGACTGCGGTGCCAATGTGGCAATGAGGGGTGCACGGCGTTGATGGGTGCTGCAGGAAATGACCACTTGGACGCTCTGGAGTATTTTGTCGACCGAGGCACTGATGTGAATGTGCCTAGCAGCGACGGATGGGCGATTTTGACGTATGCTGCAGCAAATGGCCAGTTAGACATTGTGAAGTTCCTGATTGACTCTGACACCAGCGTGAATGTCTCGAACAATTTCGGAATGACGGCTTTATTCCGGCTATATGTGGTCACTTTAACGCTGTAAAGTATCTCGTTGACGCTAGCGCTGATGTGAAATATTGTTGACAATCAGCTTCGATGAAGGCCACAGCAAATGGTCACTTGGACTTGGTGAAGTACCTTGTTGGCTTCTAGCGCTGATATGGCTGCCTCTAGTCAATTCGGATCGACGGCTTTGATGTGAGTTTCTCAATCTGGTCACTCGATAGTTGTGAAACACCTTGTTGACTGCGGTGATGATGTGAATGCCACCGGCAACAACGAATGGGCAACTCTGATGATGGCAGCTCGAAATGGTCGCTTGGGCGTTGTGAAGTGCCTCGTTGATCGCGTCGATAATGTGAACGCCACTGACATTTTTGGAGAGATTTGAACCGCACATAATGGTCTCATGGATGTGGCTAAGCACCTCGCCCGCTTGCCAAGTACCTCTTGAAACACCACAATGAGATCTGGAAGAAGCTGTACGAAACCCCACTCGGTCTGCTGTTTTTTTTCATGCGCGAAATATTGTGCACTGCGACTTGAAATGCAACAATATCGTGATGGGTAGCGACAAGAAGGCGAAGGTGACGGACTTTGGTTTGAGTTAGGCTGGGAGCGTTGATGGTGATGCCGTCGACAAGAGCGGAAAAAAATATTACCGGTGCGTGGAACTGACTGGCACCGGAGATGATTTTTGGACCCACCGATACTTCTACTCACGAGTCGGACGCGTTTTTGTTTTGAATGCGCATCATCGAGGCACTTAGAGTAGTTGCAGCAGCACACGTAAAACCCGAAGAGTGTGAGATGATGCAACTGCGCGTTCCCTGGCAGCATCTAGACAGAGATACCGTCAAGTACTACATGAAACGCGGTCAGCTACCTGCGCGTGCACGGATGCTCAGTGGGAACTGGTCGAGATGACGTGCAAGTTCGAGCCCAGCGGCCGAATCCAGATGTGCACGGTAGTTGATGAGTTATCCATGCTGGTAGGAAAGCATCAGCACGGACAGCCATCCCAGCCGCTTACAACCAGATGTGTTGGCTTTGGCGTCAACTGTCAACAATCAGATCAAGCACGAGCGAAGCATTATGACAGATTTGGTGTCCCATGGCAAGATCTATCAAATCTACGATATACTGTGGACTCGAATCGAGGACATTCAGATGCGAGTCGTTGTCGATGGAAACGGCGATGTTCTGCATCATCTTAGGTTGTTTGCTGGTGACACCCAATTGAAAACCAATGCCATATCAGCACACTCGGATTCACTCGTAGACTTCACCGAGCTGGCTCTACAAACCTACAGTCTTCATCGCCGACTCGACAAGCTGGTGGATGCCGCGTTTGTGAGAACTGACAGTGTCGATGTCACCGGCACGAGCGTCCACGACTGGAAGCAAAAGTGTAACGAGATATTGAGGTTGACTCGCCAGTGGCTGTTCAGCGATTATTGGATGTTGGAGAGCCGAACGTCGCTGACAGCCGACAGAAAGCGCTTCGCTAAGCTTCTACCAGTCCAGACAACCCAGAGCGAACTATCTAGACGACCAGATGAGATAATCGGGACCCGCCTGACACGACAGCCTCAAGCACAAGACGGTGGTCTCGCTCGATCTGGCCGCGCTCGTGGCCGGCGCCAAGTTCCACGGAGAGTTCGAGGAGCGCCTCAAGGCCGTTCTCAAGGACGTGGACGGCGCGCAGGGCGACACCATCCTCTTCATCGACGAGCTGCACACGCTCATGGGTGCTGGAGGCGCGGAGGGGGGGGGGGGGGCACCGACGGCGCCAACATGCTCAAGCCGGCGCTCGCGAGGTGATCGCTGCACTGCATGGACGCCACCACGTTCGACGAGTACCGCAAGTATATTGAGAAGGACGCCGCGCTGGCTCGCTGCTTCCAGCCGGTGGTGGTGCCCGAGCCCAGCGTCGAGGACACGATCACGATTCTTTGCGGACTGAAGGAGAAGTACGAGGTGCAACACGGCGTGCGCATTTCCGACAACGCGCTGGTGTCGGCGGTGACGCTGGCCGACCGGTGCCTGACGGAGCGCAAGATGCCGGACAAGGCCATCGACCTGATGGACGAGGCGGCGTCTCGCTTGCGTCTGCAGCAGGAGAGCAAACCCGAGCCGATCGACAAGCTGGACCGCGAGATCATTCGCCGCCGCATTGAGATTGAGGCGTTGCGTAAGGAGACGGAGAACGCGTCCAAGAAGCGGCTTGAGCTGCTCGAGCGGGAGGTAGTGACCTCCAACGAGGGGCTGAAGAAGCTCATGGACGAGTGGAACAGTGAGAAGTAGCGCCTTGCCAAGATCACTGTCACGAAGCGCAAGCTCAACGAAGCTCGTCGTGAGCTGGTGACAGCGCAGAACAACTACAACTATGGTCGTGCCGGAGAGCTGCTTCACTCGGTCATCCCAAAGCTGGAGAAGGAAGTCGAAGAGGAAGAGGCGCGCGAAGAGGAGGCGACGGCGTCCGAGTCCAAGAAGGCGACGAGCTCTGTGCTCGGAGGCGCGGTGACGTCCGATCACGTTGCGGAAGTCGTGTCACAGGCGACTGGGATCCCCGCGTCGACTCTAATGAAAGGTGAGAAGCAGCGGCTTTTGAAGATGGAGGACTATCTCAACCAGCATGTCATCGGCCAGGCTCAAGCTGTGTCTGCTGTGAGTGACTGTATTCGTCTGGCTCGTGCCAGTCTCCACGCAAAAGCCAGGGTGTATGTCACTCCGAACACGACCATTTCCACCCGGTGCTTGGCTGAGATCTCGTTGATTGAACGATACAGCTTCACTGGCGGTAGTCGATCACCCTTGGATGCGTCGGGAATGTAGTCGAGTGGCTCATTTAGAGAATTGAAGTCGCGTCCCACGCGAGAGGCGGAAGTGAGCACACGTGGTACGTGCCGAGGTGCTGGCGGTGTGAACTCCGCGTTGTAGGGCTGTTTGTTGGCCCACTCCTCATCCCGACGACGTGCTTTCTCTTCAAGAGCTTGTGCTTGCTCCCGCAGGTCAGCTGCACGATTGTGAGAGGTATGAGTCGATCGAGAGGAGCGAGACGACCGAGCTGGGCTGCGAGAACGGTGGTGAGAGGCTCGAGTCGAACGAGACGAGCGAGGCGACCGAGTCGCGCTGGGTGAACAATGGCGTGATGAGCGAGCTGAGTGAACAGAGCGTGGCAGCGCACCTCCGGTATCAGCGTGTGCCTGTGCGCATTTGAGTCACTACCAAGGTGGTCCTTGTGGAGCAAACGAGTGTGCGCCTGCTCATGGCTTGGTTGTCACTACCTGTAGCTCAACGGCTGTGATTTATTTGAGTGGCGGAACGAAACGAAGTGTCCGACCCGAACATTTTACAATAGTCGAGCTCAGTTTATTGCCCCCATCGAAGCGGTGTTCGAAACGCGGTTTCACGTCAGAACACGAGCGGCTCTCAGAAAAAATGATCCAAGGATGTGCGCGGCACAGGTCATGATTAAATCCTACGTCACAACGTGCACCGAGATGTATCCGAATGTGATTACAGCGACTGGAACGAGGAATTGCGATTTGGTTCAATGAGAGTGCTGCACAGGATGTATCAGTGAAATTGTCATTCAAAGTGGTGCGCTTGCTGTGGGTCGTATATCCATTTCCCAGTACCAGCGACGACAGCAAGGTGGAGCTACGGCGGGCTCGAGCGGGCGGTGCTTCCTTGAAGCGTTTCAAGCGGCGCTCTTCGCTATCAAGTGTGAGAACCCCCTTTGTGTCGCACTCTGGCAGGACTACGTTGACACCGCCAACAAGAACTTCAGTGATGGCGTCGATAAACGTGAACAAGTTGAGTTCTTTCGACATGTGCGAGGTCTTGGTGTCAAGTTTGACTTCCTTACCAGCACACAGAATCTGGTCAAGGAGTCAATCACATCTGTGGACAAGTTTGTTCAATTCGCGGACAGGCAGGACAATGGGGTCTACATCGTGCACGCGGGCCAACACATGGTTGAGCACTGCTTTGTGCTGCTTGTCAACTCTAGCGAGTCACACATGGTGATTGATGGCTTCGATGAAACCAAGACCCCATCGTGCTACGAAGTGCCTCTCCACTACATTCAGTGGATTGGCAAGGTGTACACAGTGCGACGCATCGTGTCGACCACGAAGAAGTACAAAGGTCGTCGCACAAAGAGGATTAAGATTGAGTAATACACGTGTCTTTGCGTTTGGCTGATTGTGTTGTTGTCGTTGACCCGGTGTCGGATATTGGTGTCGAGCGCGTATGGGAATATGCTTTGGTGCTAAAGAGGGTTGCATTGTGTGAGAGCTAACGAGAGGTGGATTCGTTGAAAACAGCTGCATGAGGTGAGAGGTCACGAGAGGGGGTATAGGGGTGTAAAATACGAAGTAAAATACTGAGAGGCGAAAAACGTGTGCGAAGGGTGCCAGTACATACT